>CAEFZX010017069.1:0-36051 GCA_903066825.1 Alfaro cultratus
GAAAAACAATGCTCCTGTGACGTATTCTTAGGTATACATTTGAACCAGTCAAAGTGATACAGAAATTTGAGATTTTTTGATGAAGGATCGCTGCCAAACCGAACCAGAAATAGCTTCTTAATTGAACATTACATCTGTGATTCAATGACAATGTACCATACTAATTTTCAGCTGCATTTCTTTTAATTAGTCAATGGTTTGTGTTATGTTGTTGTTTATGTGGTCAGTGGATTTGCCCAAATGTTGGACAGCCTTCATATAGCTGAAGTATTAAAAGAGTATTTTTTATCTTTTCCTAAGGTTGACAAAGAACCAAATGTGACAGAGGGTGCAGAGGTTGAGCATGCTGGCTCATCTGATAAAGCTCCACCCACGTCCAAGTCCTCCAAGAAAAAGGTATTCATTTCTGAACTACTTTTCATTGTGCTTCTAGTCCTACGTGAGATGTCTCAGAGATTTGTCAATATGGTAACATTGAAGGAAATCTTATATTTCCTCCAATTTCTCTATAAACTGTGAACTTAACAGACTTTATTCAGGAGTCCTGGTAGCACACATTAGTCTGGTCTGATGTCATTGTGGGGTCTATAGCAGATAAAGTGTTTGATCCCAGGGAATGGCTATTTGGGGGGATACACATATTTCTGGTATACAGTACAAGTGAGGACATACAGTACATTTGAGGTTTCTTTAGGTCAAAATGTTATCTCTTTTTGTGTAGCTATAGATCTTGTCTGCCCTCAGTAGCTTTGCTAACACTTGGCTTAAGATGCCAGGTATGTTTCAAATCAGGGAATACAATGCAAAAATGTTTACAGGCCGATCATGTGACGTTTTCTTAATAAAAACATTTGGACCGGTCAAAGTGATACAGAAATTTTAGATTTTTTGATTAAGGATCACTGCCAAACCGAACCAGAAATGGCTTCTAAGTTGAACATTACATCTGTGATTCAATGACAATGTACCATGCTAATTTTCAGCTGCATTTCTTTTGATTAGTCAATGGTTTGTGTTGTTATTTATGTGGTCAGTGGATTTGCCCAAATGATGGACAGCCTTCATATAGCTGAAGTATTAAAAGAGTATTTTTTCTTTTCAAAAGGTTGACAAAAAGACAAATGTGACAGGGTGTGTAGAGGTTCAGCATGCTGGCTCATTGGATCAAGCTCCACCCACGTCCAAGTCCTCCAAGGGAAAGGTATTTAATTCTGAACTTCTTTTCATTGTGCTTCTAGTCCTACTAGATGTCTCAGAAATTTGTCAGTACGGTTACATTGGAAGAAATGTAATATTTCCTTCAATTGCTCTATAAACTGTGAACTTAACACGTTTTCTTGATGATGGATCACTTCCTAGCTGAAGTAGAACCAGCTTTGTAGTAGATCCTTGGAGCTGTGATTCAACATTCCTTTTGACTAGTTAATGTCTTTTATGTTATTTAGGTGATTGGTTTATTTGTCCAAATTTTGGCCAGCCTTTTGCTTGTGATATTTAGGTTTATATTAAAAGAAATTACATTTTAAAATCAACATTTTTTGACGTCACTCATTTCAGACATGAAAGTCCACTCCAATTCATAAAATCATCAAAACTTACACTTCTTGTGAAGTTTGTCCATGTTCTTGGATAGATTCTACTTGATATTAACCTCAAGATTGCGGTTTTCTGTGTTTTTGATCTACTTTCACCTTCCTCACTTTTTTCTTCATTAAAGGTTCTTCATAATTTCTTGTAAACAACCAGCTTTTTTAACATTGACCTTTTGTGTTTCAACCTCCTTGTGGAAACTACACAAGGAGGTAGTTTGTAGTTAATTGAAACCCTTGAAGAGGATTTCAATTACCATCTTCTGAATATCTGTCCAGTCAGTATTGTTGCCCTTACTGACCCAAAATGGGAGATCATTCTGAACATCATGAAACCTTTGCCGGTGTTTGGAATTAATCTAATGATTCGGAGTAACATTATGGTTTTTCCCTATTTAACTTTTCACAACATTCCGATTTTCTGAGCAACTGGATTTTCAGATTTTATTAATCTGTATGGTGTGATCTTCAAAATTAACTGTTTTTCTATTTTAAAACAAATATTTGTCTTTCTATTTTATTTTTATTCTAGCAACAACTTTCAAGGTCTTCACCTTATTCCAGCTCGTCGNGAGAATCACTTGCTCATCCCTAAGTTAAGAAGGACCAAAAGTATTCAGGTAAGTTACACTAATTTCTATTAATTGTCTTTTTTTTTTCACATAGTGATGTGAAAACTTTGTGAACTTTTCACAAAGTTCACATAGTGATCATGTGATTTTTATTATTTCTTTCTACATATTTTATTTAGATGAACAAACTTGATGATTTTGAGTCCGATGACCTATTTGACCCTTCATCAAATGAGAGTGGAGAGAATATGTCCCTAAAAGTTGTGAGGAATACTCTGAAGATACCGACAGAAGTGAGATTATGGAGACTGATGATCAGAAAAGTCTTCTTCTCAGACGTTTTAGGAACATTGAAGATTTTGCAGCTGCATGTCCCCCTGTAATGGAGCAAAACAATAACAATTCTACCAAGCAAGGATTTCAGAGAGGACGTTCACCTACAAAAAACATAAAGAATCTCAAACAAAATACAAAAGGCGACATTTCAGTCCTTCAAGCTGTCACACTAAATCCATAGATAAGGCTCGATCAACTGATCATAGTGGAAGTTCAAGTGAAGAAGGTACTTCTGCTACATCAACACCTGTTGCAGAAGATAATGGCCAATCAGGTCCTTACTCTTCAGTTGCGCAGGATGGATTCCCTAACGTTCCTCCTCTCATACCTGCTGTTGAGAAAAGTAAGAGTGGGTCACGCATTTACAACAAAAGACAGTACTGTTTGTACTGTAAACGGGGATTCTTAAAAATTGCAAAGCATTTGGAGCATGTTCATCATGACAAACCTGAAGTTGCACAAGCCACAGCTTTTCCTAAAGGCTCCAGACAGAGAAAGTTACATTTGGAACATTTGAAAAATAGGGGGAACTTTGCCCACAATGTTGAGGTACTAAATAGTGGTACTGGAACACTCGTCCCACGTAAGCAACCAAGCACAACATCTGAACCACAAAACTATCTTCACTGTACCTATTGTCAAGGATTGTTCACGAGAAAAGCTCTCTGGAGGAACCTAATCATCTGCAAGTTTAAACCAAACAGTGTCAAGAAACCAGGCAAAACATGTGTCCAGTCTCTTTGTAGCTTTGCTGTACCCCCTCCCCCAGGAGTAAAGACAGAGTTCTGGAATGTTAAACGCCATGAATCAGGATGAAGTTTACACTGCTGTAAAGTCTGATGAACTCATCATAGAATATGGGCAGCATCTTTACAACAGACTTGGATATGATGCTTCAAGACACGAGTATATTCACCAAAAGATGAGAGAACTGGGAAGATTGTTGATTAATTCAAAGAAAACAACCCCAATGAAGACAATTGAAGAGCATGTAAAGCCCGCAAATTTTATGCTGGTTGTAGAATCGGTGAAAGACCTAGCTGGTTTTGTTGTTGAAACAAGCACCTACAAATGCCCAAGTCTTGCTTTGAAGATTGGATATAGCTTGAAAAAGATATCAGAGCTTGTTGAAAGTGGTGCAAATGTACAGGGGAATTCCAGAGCAGCCAAAGATGCTCATTCGTTCCAAAATGTCTATGACTCCAGATGGAATGAGTTTGTCTCATCTGCATCGCTGAGGACACTGCAGAATGCTCCACAGTTGCTTCCCTTCACTAAAGATGTACAGACTCTTCATTTGTATCTCAGTGAACAACAACAATGTTTATACAATGAACTGTCAGCAGAAGCATCTCCACAGACCTGGGCGAATCTGTGTAAAATCACCCTTACTCAGGTGATTCTGTTCAATAGGCGGCGATCTGGAGAAGTATCAAAAATGCCCCTTTCGGTGTGTCTGTCCCCAAATCCCAGTAGTGATCAGTATGATCTGAAAGAGGTTTTATCTGACCTTGAAAAAAAAACTGTGTGAACATTTCAGAAGACTTGAAATCAGAGAAAAAAGAGGCTGAAAGGTACCAGTCCTATTGACTCCAGAAATGCAGCAGTCATTGGATATGCTTATTAGCAAACGGCAAGAATGTGGGGTCCCTACAGAAAACGTTCACTTATTTGCAAGACCATCAGCCATGAGCTCTTATCGTGGTTCTGACTGCCTTCGCTACTTTGCCAGCACCTGCGGAGCCAAAAGATCAGATACACTCACGTCAACAAAACTCAGGAAGCAAACAGCAACTCTTTCTCAGATCTTAAACCTCAGTAATACGGAGTTGGATCAGCTAGCTAATTTCCTTGGCCATGATATAAGAGTTCATCGCCAGTTTTATAGGCTCCCTGAAGGCACCCTTCAGCTAGCTAAAATCAGTAAAGTCCTCATGGCCCTAGAGCAAGGGCGTCTTGCGGAATTTAAAGGCAAGAACCTTGATGACATAGCCATTGACCCTGAAGGTACTGATTGTTGTTTTGTATCTATGTAAATTATTTTTATATATTGTTTTTACTTTTGGTATTGCCACATGTGACAAACTGCGGATCCAGTTGTGGTGCTTTTTTTCTTTTTAAAATAGTGACTTTATTCATTTTTGTTATACTCATTGCAGAAAGTGTGAAGTTGGACAGTGAGGAAGAGGCAGAGTTTGAGGCTGATGCCAAGGGTAAGTGTTGGATCTTAATTAGGAATGCATGATATATACACAATAATTTGCCCTATGATAGAGACCTGCACTCTAGTGGCTAACCACAGTAAGTCTTGTTGATGATGTAAGCATCCGGCATGAAAACCGACGCTTTTCATGCCGGTTTTCATGCCGAAAACCGGCATGGCACAAAAAGGAAGAGCTTGTTAAAAAGGCAGGTGCAAGGACATTGATTATCTGGACCTGGTTCGGATTTAGCTACTGGCAGTACTCAGGAGTTCGCAGATGTTACTGTCAGACAGCAGAAAAACGGGGTAAATCACACAGAGGATCAGGGCGAATGTACCCCATTTCTTACCTCTTAGCTCAGGACCATGCACAAAGTAAAAATCTTGTTGGATTTTAAAAGGGTTAAAAGTGTGTGAGAGGAAATGCAAGCGACTTGTTTTACCACCTTTAAAATGAAACACGTGCTTGAATATCAGCAGTGTAGCTGATTACAAGTTCCAGTCACAACACTGGGAAGAAAAAGCAGGATTTAACGCAGACAAAGTTATTATGTTTCTATATAGATATATTTTTCATTTATTTATTTAGCATTGATTTAACCAGGTAGTCAACATTGAGATTATGCTGCTGCTTATCTTTGCCGGGTCTCCATTAAAATGAGGTTGTTGGGTTTTTTTAAGGAAGATCTGGCCATGACAGGCAGCAACATAAAACAAAATGGTTACAAACATTACGTACAAATAGCATCCACAAAAATTAGTGTTTTTTTTATTTCCATTTCAGAGGATCGAGTTGCATCCACTGGGGGACAGATGCCAGATATGGACAACAGAAATGCTCAAACTACTGACCCTAGAACACCTTCACAAGCTTTTACAAGCAAGTCACCCAAGAAGGGTAAAGGTAAGTATTCCATCCTCTCTTCCCAGTAGAAGACCAAACAAAAGGCATTGTTTTTCTTAAATGACAAAACATTACTTTATCACATTTTAGTTCATTCTTTGTTGTGATTGTTTTTTTCCCCCCTTAAGATCAAGATCACAAAGACCTATTTTCTCGCAATGTTTTTTCAAATTAACATTTATTTAATCAGCTTCTACAAACAAATGTGTTTGAAGAACAGATGAAAGTGAATCATCTGTAGATCTTTTATTTCAACATAGTATTTTTTTAGAGATTGTGATCTGTTTTGTGCAAATGTTTATCATTCATTTAGTTTATCTGGATGTGTTTCTTATGGTAGGCTGAAGAAGATATTGTGGTAGCAAATGTGTAGTTTTTGCAATATTATAGTATAAATTAATAGGTAAACTGCAAGAGGGTTGTTGTGCATCTCAAAATATATATATTTTTTTAATGAAAATTATTCTATTTGTAATTCCAAGTTTAGCTCTGTCAAATGCATCTTTGTGGCATAATTGAGAAAAATTGTTTTTCATGGTGAGAAAGGTACAGGTAATTTTATTTAATCATCTTTAAGTGCTTGCAGTATTCCAGGGCTGCATTTGTTTTACACATGTTATTAATTTTGGTTTTAAAGGTTGCCAACCATGCAAGAGGAGGACTTGGAATGAAAAGGAGGTCCATGCAGTCGAAAAGCATTTGATGGCATTCATCAACACCTGTCGAGTTCCAGGGAAAGCAGACTGTGATAAATGTTTAAAACAGGAACCTGTTGCGCTCAAACACAGAAATTGGCTGGCTGTTAAGTTCTACGTAAAAAATCGTATAACAGCTCTTAAAAACAAAGTTTAAAATCATTTAATTTCATGCTGCTTTTAAGTACTTTTAGTTACTCAGTCATGTCATAGACATTTCAGTGTGCTGTTGTCTTTTTTTTTTTTTTTTTTTGAAATGGAGACAATAGTGTATCTTTTAGTTTTGGCTTTGTTGCAATACCGTTTTTACTGACCATAATTTCAGTCTGTACTTTTTAGGTTCTATTCATGGTTTGTCAAACATTTACAGGAAAGCAAAGCATTCTGTCAAGAAAAAATCCCACACCAATAGAAAATCTTCTAATCCATTTCCAGAAAGGGGGAGAGGACAAAAAATTGATAGCTAAGTTATATAGTGTATTTTCGTCGATGAACATTAACAAACCCTCCTGGACAAAACAAAGATGGGAGGCAGAGATGGCCAAAATAATTTCTGACGAAACATGGGAAGATATCTGCTCTGAGGCTCACCGAGTTACCAACTCAAATACATGGAGGGAATTTAAATGGAAAATTATTAGCAGATATTTCAGGACCCCTGATGTAGTTGCTAAAATGGATCCTAGGGTACCAAGCTTGTGTTGGAGAAATTGTGGCTCAATGATCCCCAACCACACACACATTTTTTGGTCCTGCCCCAAACTCAAAAACTTTTGGGATGAGGTGTATAGAGCTATAAACCATATCTTTTCTGGGGTTATCCCAAGGGATGTTACTTTTGCCTTACTCTGTATTATTCCTGATGGTTTGCAAGAGCGGGCCAAAATGTATTTGTTAAATGTTCTTTTTACAACAGCCCTGAAATGCATAACAATTAGGTGGATGCAATTGGAGCCGCCTTCCTACGACTTATGGGTTCAAAAAGTAAGGGAATTGCATACAATGGAAAAGATAACCTACTCTCTAAGACTTCAAAAGTCCAAGTATGGCCTGCGCTGGGGACCTGCAGAGGCCCTGTTGATTCAGTTAAACCTAATGGATTCGTCTTTTGGCCTTTGTCATTTGGTTATCTCTTCCAGAGTTCATTCTTATTCAAATGGTGTACAGTGATGAGTCTATAAATGTGATGCTGTGGCTGTAAGTTGTTATTCCAAGATGTTTATTGTATGAAAAACTTCATATTGTCAACATTTGTATTATGTACCACTGAAGTATGGTTGTACTTTGCTCTGTTGAAAAATTAATAAAAATCTAAGTTAAAAAACAAAACAAACACAACTTCCTGTTTGGCATTAAATACTAATATGTAAAGTAATTATTCATTTCTGTCACAAAATGTATAAGATCAACTGGTTCACCAATACACTGTAAGTAGTTGTACTGTTGTTTCTTGTGTTAGCTTATCCAATTAATTAATGTGGGAGTTCCAACTCGATTGAGGCTTTTCATTTTGAGCACCAAACTTCTAATACCACAAATCCCCACTAATTAATAGACAACAAAGCATTTGGCTGGTTCTTATGGTTTGTGGATCATGTCTCGCATAGCATGTTCTCTCATTTCAATTATTGACAAAAGGGCCACATCGAGAAACACCTCCATGCTGCTGCTGCATACGAAATTAAGGCTGCGTTGCAAGCTTAATAGGAAATGAAGTTGTACTAGATAAGTGCAGTGAAAATGAAGAAGCTGACACAAAGTGAAATACCACTGTAATTACTGAAGTCAGGCTTTATCTGCAGAGGGTGATGTTAGAACCCAGAGGGAGAAAACAGACACAGATTTCAAACTGAAAAGAGCGGTAATGAAAGAAATGGAGAAAGCCTTTTGCAGAGGAGCTGACAAACAAAATATGTTCTTTTTTCCACTATGCGTAATGGAGTTTTCCTAAGTTGTCTAAAAGTGAATAGCCCCACTCATAAAAAATACAGATTCTTGCAGCGAATAATAAGGTTTTCAATATGATCTCAACATTTCACAATTCCCCTTTGACTGCTCCATCTGCCGTTGCATGCAGGCGGCTTGTTCTTCCTAAAAGGCACATTTTTGTCTGTTGTTGACTTGCGTTCTTCAGCAACACAAGTTTACTACTGAAGCATATAAAATATATATGAAATATCCTTTCTGTGGTACAGGAGGTTTGGAAGTCTAACCAATTTTTTTTTGTAATGTAATCTTAAAATATTTCTAATTTTTCATTAGTTAATAAAAGACTCATTCTACTTTAAGCAGGAAATCCTTATGTGTTCTTCCCAAAAACCTTGTGGTTTTTGTTTGCGGTCATACAATCTATTGTTGCTTTTTTAACTGCTTCATATGGAGTTAGAAACGACAGATTTGTGGTTCTGTGATGGATTGTTTCCTATTCTATTGCGATAGTTTTAACTAGTTCTACTGTTGTTCATGTGCTACATGTTTATGAAGGTACTCTGCTTTAGGCACATATCACTCTAGCTCCTTTCTGTTCATCTGATATTTAGGCAATTGGAGCAGTAGCAAACCCAGGCTAAATGTGTTTTATGACAATTCTGTTGAATCATTGTCAGAACTTTAAGGTGCCACAAACAGTGGAAGATCAAATCACTTATTAATAATCACAAAATAAACATCGAGACTGGAACAAACTGAATGTTCTGTTTGTGTGCAAAATGTTTGCTTGATTTTTTTGGTGTCTAATTCTGATACACTAGCGGAGTTGTTGTCAGTCAGTTGCTACGGCAACGGGTCTGTGTGTAGCATAGCCAACACAGAGTGAGAAAAAAATTAGAATACGAGTGGTTTTTAAAATGTCCTTCAATGTTTTTTTCTGAATTATTTTCCCTTTGCACTAAATTGATTCTGCATCTCCAGGTTTCATTTGGTTTGCAGAATTGTTCCATGCATTTCTAGGCCTCACCTGGTGAGATACTGATGCAGCATCAATAATGTAATATATGTCAGAGAAGAGACCACAACCAAACAACGAGCAAATGGCACAATGAAGCTAAACAGTTGAGCACAAAAAGTAAGTCCTGCCAGAGTGAGATAAATGTGATGTTCAGAAATAGCTCCTCCGTCAGGTCCAAAGCAATTTCAAAAATGTGAGCTAGAGAAGTTGGAAGAAGTAACAAATGTATTGTTTCATTGGAACTGGTTTCATATGCCAGTAGATATGATTTGTTTAAGCGATCTCATCTGTGGTTTGGGGACACAAAGAACTTTTCACTTACAACAATGGAAAAATATCTTGTTATAAGTGAAAAAATATGTTAGTGGAAGTAATAAAATGACTTTAAAAATGACTTAAAACAAGCTTCTATATCTTGCTGAAACGTAACCTGTTAGTTTTGTACTATTTAAAGGATCCTAGAAACATTCTGTCTTGATTAAGCTTCAAAATTAAGCCGAAAATATTAATAACTGAGAGGCAAACTGTGTAGGAGCTAAAATTATTTTTGAGAGAATATTTAGCCCAGCACACTTAGAAAACACAGACACTATTGCCACTTGTTATTTAGATATTACAGCTTGTTACTAGACTAAACATGCGACTCAAAACTTACAACCTAAACTTACTTAAAATCAACACATAAAGTGATTACACATAAAATCTTGCTGAGTTAACTTCGTCCTATTTAAAGCCTTGTAATTTACAGATACAAATATTCCTTGCCTTTAACATTTGAGACAAAAAAGATATGACCCTTTGCATGTCAAAGTAACAACAAAAGACAAGTGAAGATAAGTTTGTCTTCACTGACTGGAATTAGTGCATTATTGATTTCTGTCCAAACTCATGAACATTTCTGTCAGTGATGCTCACATCTTCATGCAGGGATGTTCTGTGAAGTCGGACTCTTCCCATTTAATCTGCTTCTCTTCTCTCTGTGTTTTCAAACGTTGGCTGTGTGTCATTTGTAATGATAAAGTCAGTAAGTTGTACAGTGTGGTATGTAATGCAGAGTTCATCCTTCTTGTGCTATTAAGTCACCATGAGACCAATAACAGCTGCTATCACAGACAAACCATATCTCAGTCAGCCTGTTGTAGATTTTTCTCCCAAGATTTGAAATATATTGACTTTATTTAGAGAAAGGTGAAGATTTCTGACAAAAACTGTGAAAAAAGACATAGTATGACAGACGTTGCCGTGAAATAAACGGTGCTTCTTCTGTGATGGGCAGCTTTAACCCTTCGATTTTGAAAGGTATTTTCCAAATGACTAAATAACTTTTCCCCCTCCTGATTGTGTTCTCTGTAATGCAGTTTTTACCCTCAATCTCGATCACGCTCCTCTCACCGCTCACAGAGACGGGCTGGGTTGGCAGCCGTCAGGAGCGAAAGCTGAGTGGGCAGAGAAGAGGGAAGGGGCAGAGGCCAAAACAACACCGATCTGATCCAAGAGCTGCCGCTGCCAAGGTGAGTACTCAGTCAGGAAGATAGGGAGCAATAGATGTAAATATAGAAAGGGATTTGACACATCCTCGCAAAATGTCACATTCTTGAGTGTTAGCTTTCCTGGTCCGCTGTGAGGTGAGCATCGCTCACTAGAAGAAAATAAAAAGTATGATTCAAAAAATAAAAAAATTGACATGACAAGCTAAATCTGAGCATGACTTTTTAATGGTGGAAGAACTTCTGATGTTACATCCCTTCTTTGGTTAAAATTACGAGGAGCCGTTTAGGACAAATCTATGTTTTGTCTCACACTACTAAAGACTCATACGCACACACACAATATTAAAATTGCACATATGTACTATCAAAATGTCACACACACACACACATGCAATTTTTCTCTCACACTCATACACAAAATACTAAAATTGCACATATACACTACTAAAATACCGGACACCTATAGCATACAGACATATCCTCAAGCGCTCGGAGGTTCACTTAGGTCTTACTCCATTTCTAAGTCCTCTTACTCCAGCTCTAATGCCGGAGTAAGGTGTTAGAGCCCGTTAGAGCCGGCTCTAACGCGGAGTAGAGTAGGAATATGACATCGATTCAGATCTTGATTCGTGTACAAATGGGAAATCAATTTTACAGCAAAAAGAAAACACACCAACAATTAATGATTAGCTTGAGTGCGTGGCAATAAATCCCACTGCTTTAAAGTGGACATTTTTGCACTTCTGTTTGGGTTTCTACTGCTTTGGCAAATAGCCCAAGCACTTAAAAAAACATGCAGATGGGCGTGCCGTGATGGCGTAGGAGTTAGCGTGACCCACATTTGGAGGCCTTGAGTCCTCGACGCGGCCGTTGCAGGTTCGACTCCCGGACCCGGCGGCATTTGCCGCATGTCTTCCCCCCTCTCCTTACCCCTTTCCTGTCAGCCTACTGTCAAAATAAGGGACACTAGAGCCCACAAAAAGCCCCTGGTGGGGAAAAAAAAACATGCAGATGGTTTTTGGCTATGACTTAATGTTTTAGTTGTCTGGAAAATAACCTGTTACAAAAACCTCCGGAATGTAACGTCACAAATCAGCAGGATCTGCCTCTCACCTAGCAACCCCAAGCTGAACTCCAATACATTTGGTCAGCTGGTTTCGCTGATGTATGCTTTATAATGTCTGCTGGAAAAGACAAGTGATTTGTTGTTCACCTGCCATCTAGAAACCACTTACTGCATTCTTGTTGGATGTACAGTTATATAATTGTGGGTCTGTTTGGAGGCATTTTCAGGTGGAAGTGTAAACGTTACTGGACGGTGTGGCCAGCAGCAGCTTATTTAGACTCATGGGTGGAAAACTAATATTGTAAATCTTTTGATATTATTTATGGTGGTGGCTTCATAATGCAGTGATGATACTTTTCCTTAGTGATGGACAAATAATTTTGTTGTAAAGTTGGTAAAATTAAATACAGGGTGATCCTGGAAGAAAACCTTTTAGATGCTGTAAAAAAGGCTATCAAAGATCTTAATGTATTAGAATGGCCCAGTCAAAGTCTGTACGTAACTCTAAATAAGAATCTGTCTAGAAAAATGCTGTTCATAAACAATATTCTTCCAGTCTGACTCAGCTCCATCAATTTTAAAAGTAAAATGTTTTCACAGTTATGGCACTTCTTCATGTTAGTCAAAAAAATAATAAAATTATTGCAAAACTGAAGTTTTGCTTGTGATGTGACAAAATGTGAAAAGGTTCATGAGGAATTAAAATAGTTGTGAAGACACTGTGACTCTTAGTATTCATTACAATATCAATTTTCAAACCGAGCCAACGTAAAACAGGAAATTTAAAAAAGCAGGAAGACATAATGAGAAAAAGAAACATGTAATGTGAACTTATGTACCATAGTTGTAAAAATAAAATCTCCACAAATAGACGCCAAGCCCCAGGAGAGATTCTATCTACATGAATCTTCAGATCTAGTGTGTAATTAACAGAAAGCTTTAGCACAATTAGCTGCCTTGTTAGACAGCATTGATGCTAATTGTGTTACTTCTCTTTCAATGCTAAAGCAGGAAAATATAAAACTCATTTTAATATAAAGTTCATGAGATACATTTTCCCACCCACACACTATATTACTTATTAGTTTTATTTTTTCTCTTCCAAGTAAAATTATTAACTTATGCAACACACTCTGTAGTCTGTTACACTTATGAGTTATAAGTGAACAAAGTTTGAAGGCTATTTATACTCTGTTCAATATAAGATAGCAGAAACCAATATGGATACTTATTTTTTCTCTCAACATTAACTTTTGAAAACTTTTTTTGCCAACTTCTTTTATGAAGTGCGACAGCTTCGATCGCCTGGAGAATTTCTGTGCTCAGAGTATCAAGGTTATCTGTCTGGTACAAACAAAACTCTGGAGGCGTCCACCCACTGCTACCATCCTCTGAAAAGGAAAGCGAGTTCCAACTATTGTCGAGCTTAAATTGGCCGAGTGGAAAAACTTTTCGAATCTGACCCTTCGGACCTCTTACACCTTTCACAGCGCCAGAGTTATTGTTATTAGTATTATATTTTAATCAATGTGGCAGGACCTTCAAAGCTTTTAAACAGTACAGCGCACAGATGGGTGAAATGTAGCCACATGTTTTTCAGAGACAATTAACGTGCAATATGGAACAGCAGGAAGTCTTAAAATGTGGATGTCCAAATGTTATATCTACTTTCAATAGTGCAGTAATATTTTTTTTTCAAATATTAATGCACTTCTCTAACTCTTTAGCGGAAAAACTTTCTCTGGCCTAAATGGTTTTTATTTGCCTTTCCATATGACATGAGACATCATTATAGCTTGTGCTTCAGTTAACTATTTAAAGAAATGTCTCTTCAAACATAAATAATATTTTATATGTACATCTGAAACCTAATACTTAGAAAAAGTGAAGGACAACATTATTCAAACCTTTAGAAAGTATAAATTTAAATTTATGTTAATTTCAAAAATGTAGTTTCTCTTATTGGAAATGACAAAAAAAAATATGTTTTGTTGTTATTTATGCTTTGCTGCTAACTGAAAAGCTAGTTGCCCTAACCCTAAAGCACTAATCTTATTAGTGGTCTGTATTTAGCAGAAGCTAACGCTAAAGCATTAAAGCGCTGACTTCACTTCAAATGATCGTCCCCTGAAAGACTTTATGTCATGAGACGGTGTGTGAGGTGGTGAGGCAGGACGCCAGGAGACCCAGGGTAGATGAGAAATGATGATTTAATAATGAAAACCAGGAGAAAACAGTCCACAACCGTGGCAGCACTGCAGAGCGGAAGCAGGGGGCTCACTACAGGTAGCACACGGCAAACAAATGGACATTAACAACAGACTGGTAACATCAGACGAGGACCCGACAGAGACGCTGACACACAGGTGAGACTAAATACACAAGAGGTAATCAAGGAACGAGACACACCTGGGAGTAATCAAGGGGAGACAGGACAACACGGAGAACAGAAAACTTGAAATAAATACACAGAAAACACGGAACCTGACACTTTAACCCTCGAGCACTATTTTAACTTTGACAATAAAAGTTACATGTTATATAATAATAATTAAATATTTATGTATGTTTATATCTTGTTCTCTATTGTGGATGTTATATTTTGGTCTTTTATGTTTCTTGTTTAAATACATTTTGGGGCAAAAAAATCAAGAACCTGAGGGAGGAAACGAGTCTTCACTCATTAAGAGCAGGAATATGAAGTTCTTGAAGTTTTCTACAGTTGATAACCAAAACTGCAACACAGATGTTAAAATTAGCGTTTATAATTTAGCCTGAAAAGTTAATTTAGGTGAAGCTAAGTACGCTAAATGTTTTAATTGCTCTGCTGTTAGCACGTTAGCAGAAGTGAGCCCACTACTGCATGTTGAAAATTATTTACACCCATCTTAGTCCTTAGCTACAATTTCTATAAGATTGAGGGTCCCACATTCACTGGCTGAAAGAATTGTAAAAAGGCACAGACAGCACCTTTAAAAAGACTGGTTCTGTGTCCCAGAGAAAACGTGCAACATAAACCTCAGAAAGAAACCTCACAACCTTGTGAAAATGCTGGCTGAACCTGGCAAGAGTATTATTATCCACAGAGAAACAAGTCATGTATTGACATAAAGGAAAAAGTCCTTATTTCAAAAGCATAATAAAAAAAAGTCATATTATTGTTTGCATATGCACACAGGAATAAAAACCATTAGTGAACCATGTCCTGTGGTCTGATTAGAGTAAAAATGAGTGAGTGGCCATTTGGAAGGAAAAGGAGCATAAAGTTTTCTTTAATCTGTTAGGTGGGTGCAGACCGTCAGTAAAGCACAATCACGTTGTCTTGCTCCAAACATGTGGTTGTCTTGTGACGGCTCGATGACATGGGCCGGCAGCGCTGGACGGGGCGTGAAAGAGATTCACACGTTACATTCAGGGACCAGAAATGGCCTCAGAATTGTGTGAATGTGTGTTTTAATGTTTAGAGAGTGAGAGCCAAAGAAAAAGCACTTGGTGTCCAATGAAGCTTGTTGAATTTCATTTTCAGTTTTAACTGGCTTCAGGACATTCCTGTTTATGTGAAATAAAAAAAATGTGTAGCCAAAAAAAACTGCTAAAACAGTGTAATCTATTGTTAAGACAATGGTGCCGGATGGACTGTGGTTTCGGTGTGTGCGATGGGCAGATGGACGCTCGGACGAAGGCAGGTGGGGCGCCAGACAGACATTCTGGAGGGACCGGCGGCGCTTCGCAGCCTTGAACCCCTCGTCACAGCCCCTCATGGGACGCGATGCCACCTCCTTCCCGCCCTCCACTCCCCATGATTCACCCACGTGTAAACACACCCACACTCATACAAACATTTGTGGGCTCGTGGTTTGGGTGCAGAACTGTGGAAAGGCAATCGCTGCCATCTGTTGTGTAGACTTAAGGATTTCCCTGCTGGAGCACAGCAGAAGTTCCCAAGAGGGAAACAATAAGAAAAAAAAAAAAAAGAGATGAGGGGGAAACTTATTTTGCTCTTTTCTTTACTTAACTTTTCTTTGTTTGTATGTGAAAGCACCAGAGCTGACGTTTTTATTCTTGTTTTTCAAAATGTCTGACATGAGACAAAATGATTTTCTCATGCTACTCTACAAAACGTCATGAAAAGCAGAAGCGTGACAGCGGGAGGTGCACGAAAAGTCCTGAAGGGAGACAACGCAAACCCAAGGACACTTTTAACCCTCTGATGCCTGACTTATTGACTATACAGTCTTCTATGAGTGGGTCTTTTTGGACCCGTGTTGAAATCAATGTGTTTTTATGCTACTTTTGTCATTTTGATCCAAAATAATGTTTAATATGATACTTTCTGCTGTGTTTTATTTCACGTTTGAAATATTTTCATTTTTCACTTTTTAAAGCATTTTTAGAAGAAATTCTAAAACATTTGTGACGATTTGTAGACATTTTTTTAAAACTAAATAACAACATCAATGTTGGAACAATGTCAATGTCCATTATGTGTGTGTGGGGGAAGGGTGGGATGGAAAGAGCACCTTTCTTGAAGCTAGCTAGTTAACCCAGCTAGCTAACATTACTGTCTATACATGTGAGTGTGTGTATGTATGTGCATTTATCCATCCATCCATCCATCCATCCATCCATCTTCTTCCTTTTACCCGGGGTCAGGTTGCGAGGTCAGCAGCCTAAGTATGGAGGCCCACAGTTTGCTCTCCCCAGCCACTTGTTCCATCTCCTCCCGGGGATCCCAAGCCATTCATAGGCCAGCTGAGAAACGTAGTCCCTCCAGCGTGTCCTGGGTCTCCTCCTAGTTGGTCGTGACCGGAACACCTCACCAGAGAGGCAACCAGGAGGCGTCCTAACCAGTTGCCTGAGCCACCTCAGCAAAGATTCCCATTAAATTCCATAGGAAATGAATGTGGGTCATTTTGGACCCACTTATGGAAGAATGTAATATAAAAAATGCTATTTCTTAAAATGTGTAAAACGTCAATAAAAATTTTTTATTGCATCATATCAATAACATGTTTGTTGAGGAATACCTGGAATATGAAGTGATGAAAACTTTTCATTACAAAGATATTGCAAAAAGATGACGTCACCAGGTCCAAAAGGACCCACTTATACATCAGAGGGTCAAACATTTTACAGCAATTTCTTTCTCATATTGTATGTTCCTACTGCAAAAAATGTTTCACACTATTTGCTTGTCCATTCTGACAGTGAGCTCCAAATGTCAGAATGCTGAAAACAAGTTGACCGAAGGTGTGAGGCCATTTCATTGTAGGCCGGTGTGTGAAAGAATCAGAAAATCTTGCACAAAATAAAAGTATCCACTCTGTGTGCAAAGTCAAGGGTCAAGACGATGGGTAGGAATTAGGTCAAAAGGACCACAATGTCGTGGTTATGGTAGGGAAAAGAGAGTCAGGGTTATTTTGGAAAGAAAAGGCAAGTCTTCATGCTCCTAACTTTGTAAGGAGAGTTTGGGGATGGCTAATTCCTGTTCCAACATGGCTGCACCTGTGTATAAAGAAAGGTCAACGAAGACAAGGATGACCCAATTTGGTGTGGAAAAAACCTAAC
Source organism: Alfaro cultratus (assembly GCA_903066825.1). Classification (NCBI taxonomy): domain Eukaryota; kingdom Metazoa; phylum Chordata; class Actinopteri; order Cyprinodontiformes; family Poeciliidae; genus Alfaro; species Alfaro cultratus. Next base: position 17,371 of record CAEFZX010017069.1, read on the forward strand.
TGGTATGTTCAAAATCCTGCCTTTAACTTTTAGAATGAATTGCAACAGAAACTGAGCCAGACCTTCTCATCCAACATCAGTGTCTGACCTCAAAACGCTCTCCTGGACAAGTGTTAAAAACCTCATAAGAAAACTCCCAAACCTTGTGGAAAGTCATCCAAATGAGTTGAAGTTTTTTATTGATGCAACAACATAATCAATCCATTCTTTTAAATAATGGTGAGTCATCCAGTACTTTTTTTTGTAATATAGAATATAACTGCTCGGGTACCGGAGCAGCCTTTCACTTCACTGCTGTTCTCACCAGCTATAGCTATCGCAGGTGATTCATTATCAGTAAAGTTCACTTCTTTAAAACCACTCAGAACAAACTTCTCAGTTATTCATGAAAAGCTCAGAGGAGTTTCAAACCAACGTTCACACCAGCTGTATGGATAATAATTCACATGAGAACAAGTGAACAAGGTGCAGTAATAAAAGAAGAACCCCAAAAATGCTTTTATATGTGTTGCAAACTTTGTTCAACATTAGAGAAATGATTCTGTTTGAACAATTGTAGACTTGTATGTTTTTTTTTTAAAGTGATGTTTAATTTAGTCTTTTACTTTGAAATGGCAACAAAGTGACTCCTATTCTTTGCTTTAATGAATACTTAGTGCTTGACTTTGTTACTTTTGGCCATAATCATTTTCTATTTAAACAGAGACATTAAAATGTAGATTTTAATGTCTCAAGATGTTTAAAGACTGTCACACTGCACTGGTTCAGAAACAGTTATTTTCATTGTAATAAATAAATGAAAAAAAAAAAAAAAAGCAATAAAACATGATTTCACTGCACTTTAATTTGTTAGAGCAGTGTGCTGCTGCTGCTGCTCAGCTCAGTTGCTCAACAAAAACACTTCACCACAATTCAAAATGTTCATTTTGAAAGGCAGAAATTTGAAATTTTGGTAATAAAATAAATGAACCAGAGTTCACTTCAACCCAACCAAGACCTGGGTTTGTAGCCGGGCCGGAGTTGGCTAACGAAGGTCCACATCAAAGTTTGATTGCACATTCACACCTCCACAAAACAAACCAAAATGTCATGTTGTGTAATGGCTACAAAATCTTACTCAATAACATAAAGAGATACAAAATGGTCGCCTGGAACAGCACATCTATAAAGAGAAGTAATGTGGCAGCATAATCATTCCAGGAAATTCCTCCCTATGCAAACACACCAACACAAATGACACACAAGTTCATCAATTTGCCGTTTAAGTAGTCTTTGTATTTAAAAACTTCTCCACCTCAACTCTTCAGTTGATGCCACTGGGCATAGTGGAAGTAACTGGTCATGTTTTGTCCCTGGCACCAATTCAGCCCTTAAAACAAAGAAATGAAAAATGTCAGCCGTGTGCAGAGGCTTTGTTCTCTGCTGCTGCAGCTTCTTAAAATGCAGCGTGATTAGCTAGCTGCTCAGGTCAGGTGTCTGCTTTGCTAATTCTACTTGGGAACATGAAATACAATGGGGCTAGACCCAAAGAATGAGTGTTCCACAAGACCACACTAAATTACCGTCAATTCTGTGAGCTGCAGTATCTTTGAAGATTTTTTTTTTTTTTTCATAATTCACCACCTCCTGCCTGGTATTATGAAAATCATTAGGAAGATTCATTAAGCAAATACAGGCCTGTATTTGCTTTGTTCTAAACAATTGCATTAAATTGCTCAAACCTCAAGTTGTTTATGGTTAAAATCAGGTCCGATTTGAGATAAAAGAACCAGACGATCTGGTAATGGGCTGTTTGAAACAATAAATGGTTTCCTCCTCCCACTCTTTCAAAACTCTTTGTGATAATTTAATAAGCTGTGCTAATGACAAAATGAAAATGATTTTATTGTTTTCAACAAAGTGGCTGAAGTATGAAAACTGTTGGCTAGGTGATGAAATGAACTATTCAGGTCGTATAAAATGTGTTGCATTCAAACTTTAAATTTGATTAAGTTTATGCTAATCTGAGACTAATTGCTCACCATTTTCTGGTGACTCAGACACACAAACATGTCACTTTTTACATCATTATTGCTGATAATAATAAGGTTGATTCATTTGCAGGGTTACATAAATGGTTATATATTCATATTAAATAAAAAAACCCAACTATTTACTGGTTTCACCAAAGTAACGCAAAGCACAAGAGCAGTAAAATACTCTGACGTTATTTATCTGACCCTAGCAGGAAGAAAATGTTTAAACCAGCACTGACATACACACTGCTGTTCAGCTGGATGCAGAATGAGAGTTTCACAGCAGCATCACTAAAGTTCCAGCACAACTTCTTTGTTCCACTGTCAGCACATTTCTTTACAGCAGAAGACAGGACAGCCAGAGGGCTGTCAGCTGCTTCATTAGGGATCTCAGCACATCCAATTACACCGTTACTACTGTTTGGTTAAGGGACAGAGAGGCTTGAGAGGAAGAAAATGAGAAAAAGAAAATGACAGAAGAGTAAAAGGCTGCAATAGCAATAAATACGGAAAATAAGAAGAAAAATCCTCCTTTTATATATGAAAAAACATCAGATTTTGTCATCTGGTACGTGGAGAATAAGCAACCTTGATTCATTGACTAGTCTTAATCATCGTTGATATTTCAAGGTAATCAAATGCATGCCTGCAGTGTTTGTACAATGAGTTATATCACTTGTTATATCACTAAGCTTCAATTCAAGCCTCATCCCATCTTACTTCAGAGTTATCACTTCTTTCTGCTGCAGTTGAAAAACATTATCAAAGAATAACTATACATTTACTGTACAAGGCTTAAAATACTTTCTAAGAGAAAATTATTTTGAGGAAACTTCTAGACATCCTGGCGAGTAATAAAATCTTTCTATATTCATATATAATATAGAAACAGGACACATTAATTTACATAAGTATATATGTATTAGAGATATGTTCTGAGAGACAAACAGAAGTTGCATTCCAAATTTTTGTCAGTATTTCCACTAAAGTAGAAAAAACACACTTTCGCAATTGTGGTTATTTCCATTACATAAGAAACACAATTAAAATCACATGTGGATAAGTTTGTTCAAGTGATAAGTCATCAAAACCCACGCCGCTCCATCATCCTTCAGCTACTTGTTTGTCTTTTTCACCAGTAGTAACAGCCGGTTGTTGATCATGTGACTTGTGTGATGCAAAAGAGTCTTTCTATTGCACCTCATCCTAAAGTCCAAACTAGAGATTGAAAAACTGTTTTTTTTGTTGTTGTTTTTTCAAAAATTGGTGTTTTCCCTTGAGCAAATTTATTTTCACAATTCCAATGTAAACAATTTTAAGGTTCAGTTATTGTCTGGTAAATTAGTAAAGATTGCAAATTCAATAGCTTAACATTTTAAAGAGAAAAATCTGAAAATTCTTTATTAATCCTCCACAGGATAAATTCAGGTCTCCGGTAGCAACATATTCATACATACACAAGTAAAAGATTAAAAAGACACTAGACATGGTGTCAAGTCATAGATGTACTAATGCACCATCTGCTTGACTGCAAGAGCAGTAATCATTTATCTTTTTGCATAATTGCAAGTAAATTCAGGCAGAAAGAAACCTGAATCAATCTGTGTGACGGAAAGTTCTAGTTTATCTTTTTTTTTTTTAATGGACCAACTAAAAACGATGTCGACTGACTGCATGTAAGAATGCCTGCTTTTATGTTGTTGGGGAAAAAAAATCCTAGTGTGATTATTAAAGAACACGAGTGGTTTGATTATTTTTCACAATGTAATGGACCTTGAGCTCTGATGCTTTCTTTATAAGAGCTTGGTTATATAATCCAACCAGCTTGGTTATATAATCCAACCAGCTTGGTTATATAATCCAACCAGCTTGGTTATATAATCCAACCAGCTTGGTTTTATAATTCTCCATTTTTTTCTACCTCTGGTTTGAAAACAAACCTTCAGCTCAGAGTATGTCAATGTCACATTCTACAAGACTACTAGAAGTTTTTGGAGTTTATGTCATTAGCAGATCTATTTGGTTGTGGTGCAGAAAATGTCTCAGCAAACAACTGCAAAAATGTGCAGTGAAGATGAGGCTTGTAATGAGGCCTGTGACCCCTGACCTTTTGTGGGAATTATGTTTGTGATTTGGGGCGAACATTCTTACATATCAACAAACATTCTCACAGAACAATTGCTAAATTAGACATTGTAGCAACTTTTTTGCTTTACCCTTTAACTGCCTTTTTTACGCCTATACAAAAATAAATAAAATTTTTGATGGCAAACATTAAATTTTACAAAACATGATCCTTGGCATGTGTTTTTAAGATGCACCAAAAAGCACCACATATGCCACCGTATCTCTGGGCTCATTTGAGGCAAATATGCAACTAAAGTCTCCAAAGGATTAAATTGGACAAATTAAAACTGGCAGAGTGTCTTTTTACATACACTACCAGCGTGATATGTAATGGTAAAATATGAAACGGCGATAAAATGACAATTTTACTCTTTGTGATTTTTGCTTTCATCAAAGTAAACTGAGTTTCTAACTTCTGGTTAGATATTTTCTGGTCATAATTTCTCGACAGCCACAGTTTCAATGGTTACTGTTTTTTTTTTTTTTTTTCTTTCTTTTTCCATCTGGTCCAATTACATTAAATCATTTGTTGAGAAACAATAATGCAATTTTGGAAAGACGTCGATCCAGAAACAATAATCCGTATTAATATAATCAAGATTATCACATGGAATTCACCCTTTCTTGATTTTGTGAACATTTATCGTCCTCACACGGACTCTCGTTGATGGCAGTATCCACAGGTCAGCGCTGCGATTGGGCCGGTGAAACAAAACCAGAATGTGTTTCCAGTCCAGGTTGGCACCTGCTGCTGGCAGAGGGCCTCACCTGGCCGGGACAACAGAGCCAGGCAGCCCAAATACCCCAACACCCCACAGTTGCTCTGTCTCGCATTTCCAGCCAACTGATTAGCATAGAAGCTTTGATATGAAGAAGAACACACTCTGTGGTACCTCAGTCCGGGCCTCTCAGCTGTCTGCTGCAGCCCGGTTCAAATCCTTTCATTTGCCACAATGGAGAGAGACGGCTGTGGGATTCATCATGGCACAGTCCAAAACGTATTATGGAGGTATTTGTTATTTATGAGTCAGGTATTTTGTTTTATGCTGTGTAATTATAATTCTGACAAATGTATAATTTAATACTATTATTCAAATTTTATTATGAATGCAGCCAATGTTTGAGCTCACGTTTACATTTCGCAGAAAAAAAGAAAAAGCCAAAAGTTTCAAAAGGTCACAAAGTTTTTTTTTTTCACTTAAAATTGGTTTTCACACAGCGCTGCTGTTCATGATACTCTGCTAATGGAAATTCACACAGTTCTTTGCATAATTCTAGTTTTTATGAGCTTGTTGCTGTTGCAAAAATATTCCGTCACATTCAGTATTAATAATGACATGAGGAGCCGCGTCTCCTACTCTCAGTGTGGCGTAAAGGAAGAATGTTGGAGCTTATAAACTCTGCATAACGCCGCAGCTTCTGAGCGCTCTTCCCCAGCCCTCCTGTTCTTCAGCTGGAGAAGCACATTTATAGCAAATAATTCAAGAGATTCTCTGATCCGACCAAGTTATCTGATTTTAATATCTGCCAGCACCAATGTTTTCTAAGGCAGAACATTTTTACTGGTTGAGCCGTGTTTTTCTCCAAGCATTGCATCTGTTTTAGCTTCATATGTTACAACATTCATCATCTAAAAAAGAAACACAGAGGTTGCATCGACCAACTCAATAGAGTTTTTAACAAACGTTGACATAGTGAATTCTTCTAAACTGTTTTTAGCATTTCTACGGGAAATGCTCCAGATCTGAGCATTTCAAATCTGGAGCTTATTTTCCAGATTTGAAAGGCTCCTACCTCATTTGACAATCTGCTGCTAACATTTCTAAATATAGCAATCAAATTTAAATGTCAGAAGAAAACAAAGTTACATTCTTTGTTCCAGTTAGCCTCATTTTACATAAAATGTTCACAGATATACAAACACATCTTGCATTTCTTGTTTTTTTTTTTACTCTAAGACATTGATGAGACATTCTGCACAACTGAATAATTAAATAAGTAGAACTAAAAATCAACATTTTTGCAGTCAATGATTTGATTATTATTTATGTGCTTCTTACTTTTTAAAGTTTTTTGGTTTTTTTTCCCACTGGGGGGCTTTTTTGTGGGCTCTAGCGTCCCTTATTTTGACAGTAGGCTGACAGGAGTGGGGTAGGGAGAGGGGGGAGGACATGTGGCAGATGCTGCCGGGTCCGGGAGTCGAACCCGCGACGGCCGCGTCGAGGACTCAAGGCCTCCAAGTGTGGGTCGCTCTATCCCCTACGCCACCACGGCACGCCCTTACTTTTTAAAGTTTAAAGCTGCTACAGACTCAACGCGTCTTTTTCGTTTGCTACCATAACTTTTCACATATAAGCTGTAGAACAAAGTATTTTTCTCGTTCTAAACTTTGACTTTTATGTCGTAGATCTGGATTTATCACTAAGTGTGCTTCCATTGACTATCTATCTGTTCAAACTGGAATTGGTGTTCAGAAACACTCAGTTTTAAATGAAAGGTTTTTTCGCTAACGTGGTGGATTTTTGGACGTATCGAAATTAGTGTATTTTGCAAAACTGCAGGGGAGTAACAGAGTATTTTTGATTCCCTTTTCAAAATGTTTATGCAAAGAAATTGCAATAGTACTGTAATAGTATGGGTGTTTGTCCAAAAACCTGAACAAATTTGCTCATGTGGGATTTTTAATTGTGTTTCTTATTTAATGGAAACACTACAACTCATACTAGCGGAAAATCAAGAAAGTTTCACATGCATTTGTAACGGAAAGGCTTCTACTGTTGCTTATAATTTATTGAAACGTAAGTGAAGAAAGCTTCCCTTTAAAATCACTTAGAAAGAAGAGGCTGTTTTATTAGCAGACATCACACCGTAGGAGGGCTTCTTTCAGGTTCCCCGTTGATTCACCTCCCTTGTAAGGCAATAAAACCTTGTTTATCATGAAAGTGCTTCCTGTCCTTTTCTATGATTCTGAATGTGATTAAATCTACATGAATGACAGAATAAACAACACAACCGCCGGCATCATTACACCAATCTCTGCCTGTGCTCCCATCCTTAAATCTGAGCTCCAGCAGAGACTGTCGTCTCCTTAATTATTTGGCAAACAAACAACTTGCTTGTCATTCTGTCGTAGTCGATCTCTTCATCTCCCTTTTTCCACATTCCTGGCCTCGCTGGCAGTCTGCTGAATGATACAATGTTTCAGTCAATTTGGACCGCGTGTGTGTGCGTGTGTGTGAAGACTGGGGGTGGGATGTAGGTTTAGTTGTCATGCCAACATTTACATCAAGTGTCTTAAGTGTGTGTGAGGATTCGTCTCCTGGAGGTGATAATTGATGGCATTAATAATAATCTTTCTATATAATATTTGAGAATGTGTTGCATTATTAGTATTTTGCTAGTTAGAATTTTTAAAAATCCATTACATTTCTTGGTACTTTCCTTCTGAAGAGACAATAACACAGCTGTACAATATAAGCCATGGTTAGCTCAAGAAAACCAAAAACATGGCCGTATATTTTCATTTCCCACTCAGCAGATTATAATAACGTTTTCCATTGGTAGTGAATCAGATCACGTTTAAAGCTCTGTTTCTGCATTTAATCATCCAGAAGGAGTTTAAAACATGAAGAAGTATCTACAATAAGAAGTAACTGAGCCATTTGTATTGCTCTGTGGGTATCAACAGATGTCTGAGTCTGATTCAGCTGGTGTAGGTCAGAACCCTGGAGTAAAGCAACACTGTGCCTCCAGATGGGATTGTAAGTCGCTGCAGCCTCTTGTTTTCCAATCCAACGTACAAGAAAAGGAAGAGGTTACACTCACCCAAAAAGGCTATCTTTCCTCTCCTCCTGCTCTAGTCTTGCCAGTCATGTGAAAAAAATATACAGTTTTCAATGAATTCAACAGTAAACAGGACAAAGGATAAAGCTCTTGGCACAAAACCTTTTGGAGAACAGGACGGTTGTGGGAAAAGCTGTCCAGATGGAGTTTATTTTTAATTGAAGAGCAGACGGCTACTCTGTTTTTCCACTTTAACATCTTCACACACGGTGTAAATCCTAATGCCCACTTCCACACCCCACGGCATCAAGCAGTCCACAAACCAGGTGCCTGGGACATTTGTGGAAACTAGAATATGAATAAAGGATCTGTATTTGTCCTGGCTACGGTCCTGGGCAGAAGGGACAAAAAAAGAAAGAAAAGACAATTATAGTGCAAATGTACAAAAAAAAATCTGAGCAAAATCTTATGCAATCTTTGGGCCGCCTTTAGGATTGCCAGAAAATCAGAATTTTTGGGAGCTAAACAAAAATAATGTTTGGTTATTTCACACTTTGTTCTCAAAAAGATGAACAAAATTGCAAAGATTAAAGTAGGGGCATCTATAGCGAGACATTTTGTCCTCATAGTCTACAATATGGAAACGTAACCACGTTACTACTATATGGAAATATGATCCCATATTTCCATATAGTAAATGTTTTTAATTTGTTTAATTAGATAACATGTGACATTTAACAGTAAACCAGTCAAACATACATCAAAACCAAAGTAGATGAAATTCCAATGGACTATTTTGGACATGCTAAGAAAATAAAAATAATGAAATTACAAGAATAAAGTCATTTAAATTCTAAGAATAAAGCTATAATACAAGAATAAAGTTCAAATATAAGAATAGCCATGGCATTATAATGTCATAGTATTATGACTAATTACATAATATGACCTTATTCTAATGTTACTACAACCATTCACATTATTTCGAATTTATTGTCCTACGAATTTATTCTCATAATATTATAAATTTATTTTCCTATTAATTTGGCTTTATTCTTCTACAACATAATTCTTGTAATATTGTTTCTTTATTCTCGTAATTTTAATCATTTTGTTACTATAGCGCTAATACTATATTGTATAAATTATGGTGCCATATAAAGTTTTCAGATCGTAATGGAACACTGAATGAATTATAGATCAATTTATATATCAAATCTGAGCATTTTTACAACTTTTTACCTCCCTATTCTATAAAAATAAGACATAAAACAGTCTCTGTGTCAGTTTGTACCTCTACTTTGTGTGTCTTAGAGTTGTGACATTCAGAAATTAACCAAATCTAATTGACAATCTCTTTAATAAGAATAGCAACCTGGACGCAGTGAGCTAGCAATGTGCTAGCACTATTCCACCAAGTCATTTTTTTCTCCTCTATTTTTGTTTTATTTGCTTAACACAGATGTACAGACTTGGGCAGACACACCTTTGCTACTAAATTCTTTTTACTCAAAGCTGAATGAGAACCGGTGGAGATTCTCGGTGGCGACTGGTGGCAGTTTATCCATTGTCTGAGCTCCACCTGCTAATGTGTGGTTTGATTTCAGAATTAACAAAACGCATAACATTTGATCTTCAACATTTCATCAGAAACTACACATGTCATCTGTTGCATATCTTGCCTTACCTAATTTATCACTATATCTTGTAGTTAGTGTAAACTGAAGCAAGTTGTGTTTGTGCCAGTTTTGCATTGCTGGATCATCAGGAAGTATCACTAATTGCACTATAATAAAGAAATGCATCCAGCGCAGTGGCAGCTCTTTGGTGTTGAACCGTCTTGTTCCCTGTGTGGGATATGCAGATCCTCCACCACAGAACCTTCGTCTTAAATGACCAGGAGCCAAAACACATGCATAATTTTATGAGTATGTAAATGACTGCTGACATGCAAAGTAATCTCTTCATGACTGCCAGTGATTCACGGTTTGATTTCATCATGGAGGTCAAGGATGATGTTTCACTTTAGTGGTGGAAGAACTTGGCATGCCATTCATAAATGATTTTAAGCAGCTTGTTCTCAGAAGAGTGACAGCCTTCTTTATACACGTAAAGATTTTTTTTTTTACATACACGTGTGGGAAAGTTAGTTTATATGATAGCTTTCTTTACACACCTACTAGCAAGAGAATAAGTCGTTATTGCTTTATTGATACAATCATAATAGACCAGTGCCTCCATCAGGGTTTTTGTCACATTACAGCCAATGCCGGCCCATGCCGCCGTGCCTGTCTGTGAGGTGGAAGCTCAGAAACTTCAGCTCAGAGGAGGAGCTATGCCGTGGAGGCGGGGCTAGGTCCAACCCAGGCATTTTGCATAGTTGAATGATTGCCATGGAGATTAAAGGATTTCTCAAACAGGCCTGAATGATTCAAAGTAACGCTCCAGGTATGTTTTTGATGAGGGAATAACTTTATGTCATGATGTAAAGCTCAAAAAAGTCAATTTTACATAATACTGCCCCATTAATTAAACCTTGTTCATCACTGCTCCAGCAACTCCGCTGTTTGGACTTTAGTCCTCTGTTAAAATCACCAAATCATGACTAAGGCGAACTTCTCTTCGCAGAGGTCCACATGCACTCCAAGCGGATGTTGGCGCAAAGTAGATTTTTACCACCTCGTACTCGCTGTGGCACATGTAACATCTCGGCAGGAGACTGTGTTCACATCGGACTGCTTTATATGCGACACTGAACCGATAATGTTGAGTTGCCGCGAATAGTCGCAAGGATGCACATCGGCCAGACTGCCACTCTGCGCCGCACTAACAGCTGTGCAGTGGTTGGCCTGGTAGCTCATCAAACTCGCAACCATCTATTCAGACTGTGGGAAATTACAGAGACGCGTATGCAGTCGGTACGCTTGACTATGACATCTCAACAGTCCGTGGGCGCAGAGTCCTCACAGCTAACAAAATACACACCGTATGCCTGAGTATGTGGGAGCCTATAGGCTGAGAAACAACATCTCAAGCTTTGAAAAATAGGAAGAATTTGGTACTCATATTACAAATAACAGGCCAGGTAATTAGAGAATCAATCAGGCAGCCAATAGACTCATGGTAACTCTGGAGGAGCTCTATGGATCCACGGCTCATGTGGAATAATCTGTTGACAGCACAACTAGAAGCAATATACTGTGGTGATTCTTTCCTTTAGGGAGTTTATCTGAAGATGACTTTTATAGTCTATCACACGGACTCCTATTACAAAACAGAAGTTACAGGTTTGAAAACGACAAAATGTCTCAATGTTAAAGTAGTAAACAGGCATTTCCAAGCCATTGTGTGAAACCAGTCTACAGTCACTCAGGTCACCTTTTTTTTTTTTTTTTTTTTAGATATACAAAAAACATATTTGAAAAGTAAAATATCTGATTACAAGGATGAGTGAAATGCTTTTTGGCAAAACCCTATAAATGTGAGTAGCAGTAGCCTATTTTATTTTATCCCTGGGCCATCCAGAGAGCGGGGCGCACAGACGCCGTTTTTGCCATTTACTACTTAAGAGTCAAGGCGGCGTTTCAGCCGCTCCCCCACGTGGTGTTGATTATTCATATCAACTCTGTGGAACAAGGGAAGAAAAAAGTCAAGGAAAACGGCGCTGTGATGAAAGAGGGCGAAATATTGAGATTAGAGGAGGGAAATATTGGAACGGAATGAAAATAATATACAGTGAGAATAAATGTGTGGAGTGTGACAGAAAGAAAAACACAGCTGTAGGATTAGAAGAGAGAAAGTGTACAAAGGCAGTGGAGGAGAAATGTACCTGCCAGCTCTGTGCCGCCCATCCTCAGGCCATCTGCTTCCCTACATCAAGGGCTTTGCATTGATTAGCATGCCATTACACCCTTCAGATGGGGTGTGTCTTGTGTGTTCATTTATACAAGCCTTGGTGTTTAAGTGTGTGCTGTCATACATTTTGCGCGGGTGTAATGCATTGGTGTTTGTGCAGCCATCGGTCTGTGTGCGTGTGCCCGTTGGTGTCCAACCGTGCCAGTTCTGTGTGATCTTGTGGGACTTGTTTGGCCATAATTACACCGGTGCATTGAGGGTTTCCTGATGAATGCCAGAGGGATGGCAGGTTGAGGGTCTGAGAGGAATAACCAGGGTTACAGATCAAGAAGGTTTCCCCCTGAGATTTGACCCTGATTATAGTTTGACATGTGAAAGAATGGCACAGTGGGGCTGCTCAGGACAGATTTTAATGACTGCGAAAACTAAGAGGTCGCCTTCCATGCCGAATATGGTAAAGGTAAAGGAAACAAGGGTAATGTTCTTAATGAAATATTTTTGCATAAAGCTGGCACAAATCCGGAGTGGTCAAGCTTTTCCACGTGGAGTTTTGACCCTTCGCAACTACAGCTCTTTATTACACGAGACTCCATGACAGGTGTTGGGAGTCAGGGACTGCAATTGTTTTCCCAAATTGTTGTTGCCAGGACAGCCATGGCGTCTTCTTGTTCTAGTAGACCTCATTTGTCTATGGAAGTAGCACGCCTAGTTGGGCCCATAGTCAGCCATATTTACAAATGTAAATACTACTACATGCACAAGCTGTACATGCAGCTTTAATGGCACTGATTAAAGTTTTAGAGCAAGTGTGCTGTCCTTCATCAGTCGATGCACAGGAGAGAAGGCTGTAAAAAGTACATTTACTAACTTATATAGAACTGGTAAAGCCGTTTAAATTTGGTGTGGTTTATAGTCAGAGCTATTTTTAGCACACAGAACCTGCTACGTATGTTTATTACAAGTCTACTGAAATTTGGAATTTATCTGATACTGTATTTTTTTATTTTTTTTTTGTTTGAGATCTTTGGTTTGGATGGTGCAGTCAGTCTTTCATTATTATGCATATGGGCTCTAGCATTATTAGAGGCTGAAATGGCTCATGGTGTTTTATAAGACAAAAAAAGAAATCCTACAACCACTACAATCCGGCACTGCCATTTTGTTTACATTTTGTAAAGAAGAAAGTTGATATTAGTGTCTTCTGAGGTTTTTGTGTCGTTTCCATGAACCACTGAAGGATCAAAGGCACATAATTGGTCTGGATCATTTGACCCTGTCCAGTGTGAAAGCGAACTGCACCAACTAAAAATGTCAAATGTTTCAATTTTGGTCCCCAGTCAAGCCGAGTCTACCAGGCTATCAGGTGTGAAAACAAGCTTAAAGCAGTGCAGGCCTCTTTAATTGTTTTGCGGCTGAATGTAAATAGCTAACCTGAACATATGTATATAATAACAGAAGCAACAGTTGACTATGACATCACAACTTCCTAGTAAATGTTATTATAGAGACTTCTACATTCCATTGCTTTGAATATTTAATAATGCAGACTACAGAAATACAGTCAAGTAGCCACTTGCTAATATATAACAAGGCGTTTTGTGTGATTTTTGTGGCAGGATGGGAAGTCGAGATCTGTTGCAGCTAACCACTCCCAGATACACACACGCGGTTGGCAGAAGGACACAGCGCCAGCTGCAGTTGATCCATCTCAAGCCAACAGGATCTGAGCAGCAGGCCTGTGATCTCTTTCATGTGAAAAAACACACACACACACACATACATGCAGAGTGGTTGTGTGGGATACCTTTACAAGCTATGCTGTCAGGTCGTCCCGTATCCCATGCATATGAAACCTGGCCAGGGGAGGAAGAGACACAGACATCAGGTTGGGGGCTGAGGGGTTGCTTTTTTAACCTCCAACACTTTAATTGTAAAAAATTGGATATGTGGGAAATATTGATTTCTTATTTGTCTTCACAGCCAGAGGGAAGCACAAAATACTGTATTAGGAGAGAATAAATGCAAAAATGATGAAAGCAAAACAGAAAAAATGTTGGTGAGCTTTACTTGACCTGATTAAAGTTATGCTGTAAATCCTAAAGTTGTTTCTTAGTGAATGGGCCTGAGCATTAAATTCATATGTCTGGAAGCTAGCAGGGTGAAGGCTACGGGTCACAAACAGATCCACGTTTCAGAGACATGCTAAAGAATACAACTACAGTGTATCCAATGTGTTTTGACGGCGCCTGCTAAACCTGGAACTTTTCCCCAATCAACATCTGAAAATACCAGCAGTTTCCAGACAGCAGAGACTGGCTGTATTTAATAATTAAATCTATGTGTAGATGTTCTGTTTCTATCCTCTTAGGTTTATTAAGAAACAGAAGAAACAGCATCATGAAGACTAAGAAAGAGCTGACAAGTCAGGGAGAAAGTAGTAAAAACTTTTGAAACAGGATTAGATTAGAAAACAATATACTGAGTCTTGAATGTCTCACAGACCTCAGTTCAGTCTATTCACGGACAACGTAGAGAGCGGCACAACTATATTACCTACCAAGACCTAAACTGACAGCATGGACAAGCAGAGCATAAATCAGAAAGGGGCAAACCAGTTCAGGTGGCAGAGATTGTCAAGTGGACAGCTGTTCCTCATGTACTACACAAATCTGACCTTCATAGGAGAGCGGCAAGAAATCATTGTTGAAAGAAATCCAAAAGTCACAGCTGAACTTTTTTTGTCTTCTGTGTGTGTATGAGGGGGAAAAAACACAGTATCCTGAACACATCAAACACACATCAAAACATATTCATCTAGCAGAACGGCACAGTCACACCCAAATTCTATTGAGATTAACATTTATTTGAGTGACAAGATGTTATCAGATTTGTATTTGTGGAAAAAAGCTTACATATAATTATCAGATTCCAATGGACTGTATTCATGTTTGTGGTTGTAGAAAAAAACATTCAAGGGGAATCACTATTTCAAGGTGCTGTAGAGTATATTTAGGTGGAATTTAACACATTTTCTGATGCTGACTTTCGGTCACTCAAAGTCACAGCCTCAATTCATACAAATATCAGAGATTAATGAACTGAACATAGAGAAAAAGGCCAAACTTGACTGGGTGACATTTGGCAAATAACCGACTCCTTTAATGACATCAGTATGGGCACTGACACAGATCAACAGGCTTTGATGTTGGTGATTCAGTTGTAAAAATCACATATTTAAAATGACCTCACTGGGTTCAAAAGGGAGTCAAAATCATTAAAGATCACACACACACGCACGCACACACTGTGTGACCTCAGTCAGCTGATGCCTCAGACTTTATCTGAAGCCTCGAGGATTCTTCGTGTTTTGATATTCATACCCCACGCTTCACGTTTAATGATCGCAAATGCGGCTTAACCAGAAGGTATGATCAGACGAGAAGACCTGCAAACATAATGATGAGCTGCACCAGGCGCCGAACAGCCCACAGGCTAATAAAAACGCCCTGTACTAAACAGTTACTATTGATTAAGTCTTAGCCTTTAAATTAATTGTTGTTATAAGATCAATCTTAATTTTATCTGGAGACGTCGGCCCCTGCACCTTCATCAGTGGTCCATATGGTAATTTTCTTTGTTTAGATTAAAGCAAAGAATATTAAAGAAAACATAGAAAATGTTGGTAATTTACACAATGCAGTCCCTAGAAATTGTTCAGTTTGCTGGTAAGAGGAATTTGACTGTATTAAACTGAGTGTAAATATTGTGATTTACACTTAAAGCTGTATGGTACACCTCATTAATCAGTTAACAGGGATAGCAATTCAGCCAATCGCATGGCAGTGATGCATTGCATTAACTAGATGTAATGAGGATGTCTCATATTAAACATCACATAGGAGAAGAAAGAAAATTTAGGTGACTTTGAATTATTCAGTCCACCAATAGCTCAAACTCAAATATTTGAGACCCCATTTTAAAAACTTTGCATCTCCAGAACCAGAACCAAACATGGAGAAGCAGGATTCAGCTTCTATGCACCACAAATCGGGAGCAAATTTCCAAAAAACTGCAAAACTGCTGAAACACTGAGTTCCTTTAAAACCAGGCTAAAATTCCCAGCTGTTTAGAGTTGGCTTTGATTCCTAATAACTGGAACATTGATCAATATATTTGATGTGTATTTGTTTGATGATTTTGATAATATTTGACAAAATGTAACATTAATTGCTTGTTTCATAATTGTCACTGTATTATGTTTTTATGTTGTAAAGTACTTTGAACTGCCTTGTTGCTGAAATTGCTATGCAGATCAACTTAACTTGGCTTGGAGTTGCAGCCAATCAGAAACTATTAACATGAGTTACTCTCCTGGATTGGCTGCTGTGCAAACATCAGCCAAGAGTCTGTTAAGCAGCGTTGCATCTTGGTATTTCAGTTTACTTTTTAATATTTTAGATATGCTTGCCTGAAAAATCTGCCAAAAGGCGGATTTACTATGAACAATTTGAAACTATCCTTCACAGAATAATCCACGTACATTTTTGTGTATAGTATTAAATATTCAAATAGTCTGGCTAAAAATTGCCATAAACAATTTGAAACCATATCGTGTATGAAGGTAGAGTTATAATGTTGTGAGTGTTATATTCTTGGCACACTTTGGTCCCCTTAGAGTTTGAATGCAACACCTTACCCAAATATAGTCGAACATTTTAAAGTGTACCCATGTTTAACAAGAGATGGCTGCTTTCTGGAGGATGATAAGCCACGAAGCAAAAGTCATCTCAAACGTATTTTATGAGCATGACATTGACTTTACTGTATTCATGTGACTTCCACAGTCACCAGATGACAATCCAGTACAGCACCCTTGGGATGTGGTGGAATGGGATGACTTGCACCAGCGAAAATAAAACCATGATGGCAACTGTGGGCTCATGTCTGTATGAACCCACATTTCTGATAAATGTTTTAGATGGCGTTAAACCTCCGGTACAAAAGCTTAAGGCACTTCTGAAGGTAAATAGAGGCCAACGCAGTTATAGGAAGCTGTACCTAATAAAAAGGCTGGCAGAGACAGACAACTACATCGATAAAGTTCATAATGGCGTTGACTGTGATTTTCTAAAGCACTTAAACAAGAAGTACTGTGGAAACTAAAATATGCCACCATAAAGTAGGAGCAGTACCATTTTGTTAGGCAGGTCCAGTGAAGTCTCTATAGAATCTTACTGCAGTAAAAAAAAACTTTGAAAAACAACATTTTATTGAAGTTGTAAAGCAGTTCTCAAAGTTTTGTAGCACTACTGTTTTTCAACGTCTGTTATCATATTGGTCCTTTAAGATCTTCTTTTCCCTGTTGGGATACAGTGGTGAGAGTGTACCGTATTATGTCTGTTGTGAATTGAGTTTTCTGTGTGTTTATTTTGAGTTTTCTGTGTCTCCCTGTTGTCCTGTCTCCCCTTGATTACTCCTAGGTGTGTCGTTCCCTAATTACCTCCTGTGTATTTAATGTCACCTGTGTCTCTGTCGGGTCCTTGTCTAAGCTGTTCAGTTCTGTCTCTGTGCTGTCATTCTAGTCTGTCCATTCGTGTACCAGTGCTACCAATGCTGAGCCCTTGCTTCGGCTCAACTGTGCTGCCAGTGCTTTTGGACTATTATTGGATTGTGCTTTGGACCGTGTCTTTTCGGATTATTCTCACCATTAAATTCATCATTTCACTGCAACCTGATCTGCTGCGTTTACCTCACCGCCTTTTTCCATACCACTTTATGACAATGTCACTTTTACATGTTTCAGATTGTAAAACAAATTTCAATATCATACAAAAATAACCAAGTAATAATAAATGGAGTTTGTAATGGATTATTTTATATTTTAAAAGAAAAATTATCCAACCCAATCTGACCGTAAGCAAAAAAGACATTTTCTTCTACATTTAATAACTAACAAAAGTGCTTGAATTCTTTTAATTTTTTATATGTGTTGTTTAAGAGATCGTTTAGCCTGCTTCACAATGTCAGGTAAGTCCTGTTAAATTCATTTCCTAATTGTTCAGGTCTGACAGCCATCACCCCTGGTTGAATCTAGAGAATTTACAATGATAGTTATTGTTTTTTCACATAAAATTCTCCATTAGTGAAGTTTTTTTTCTCCTATTTACATTGTTTTGACACACTGCACTAAATAATACCTACATCTCCAACTTTCACTACCAAAGATATTTGACTTTTTCCTGAATTTTATGTCCTTGTTTGAAACCCCAAAGAAGCAATGACACCAACCATGTTCATGGGTAGCTCCTTACTTTGCATTCACTTAGAATAGGCAGTGTGCTTATCGCCAATGGATGCATTCCTGTTCATGTTGCTCATTTAATGTCCTCATTAAATGTCCCCAGACTGCATCAAAACGCGACCCGAGAGGTGCAGGCCACAATATGTTGCATTTTTAGTCGTATTCTTGTGATCAAATGTCCTAGGAAACATGGCAGCATCGAGAAGGAATGTTCTATAAAGGGATAATCATGTAAAACAAGACTGCATTTCATAACAGTATATCTAAGAATAAGTTGTAGGACTGCTTTTGTGATGATTAAGTTGTGAATTGTTTAGTGTGGGTGGGATTAATGATTAGCCTGTTTGTGACCTTTTAATGGATAAAGTATTAATTGGACCAGGGCCGTGCAGAGACCTTTGGAGGGGCAGGGGCTCTAAGATAAAATTGGACAAGAGCTTAAAACACTGCACAACAACATAGCAACAACCCACATTAATCAAGAATTTCATTGGATCCTACTATATCACTGCCATCATGTGGGGACAATGCAAAGCAAATGTAGTATATTTTCCCCAAAAGGTATAAAGTTGCTGTTTCTGCTGCTGACAGTCCTGGAGG
>CAEFZX010017072.1:0-30516 GCA_903066825.1 Alfaro cultratus
TTTGGCAAGGCATTTAGTTTAGAAAATTTAGTTCACTGTGATGCATAAATACCGCATTGAATAAAATTGTTCGAAAAAAAAACAAAAAAAAAAAACGTAAATTGCTGACATATTCATACAATGAGGAAGTATCCTGCAACTCAAGTGTTGAAGATAAGTGAGACCCAGATAACAATAAGGGGAGTAAAGCTTCTGGAACAGGACACACCGCCTGGCAGGAAAAAAAAAAAAAAGACAAAGATAAGGATGCAATGTTAACAAAACATAAATGAGATAACTTGAAAAGTTGGATAAAAAAAACAGCAGCCCAGACACAAAGCTTAGGATTAGCAGCCATGCTAGCTAAATTTTAAGTATGAAGGGTGTGAACGTTCATACGCTTACCTTGAACCACACAGACAAAAACATTCAAGATCCATGCAGTCACATAAAAAAGTACATTACTTAAAGGCAATCAAGAGTCTGATTTCAAAGAAGCCTAGATTGTTAGCACTTGTATTAATTGATGGCCATTAATAACCAACATCTGGTTATTAATGACAGGATGGGGAAGCTTAAAGGCCAGCCAGGTTGTTTTTGAAGCAGCAGTGCATTGAGTTTGGTTTTTTGCTGAGGTAGAAGCAGAAATACAGCAATGCATCTTACAAAAATGTACAGAGAACTGTTCTTGTTTTTATTCTGTATACCTGCCATGAAGCAATGTGCTTTTGTCAGTTTGGCTCGTCATGTGCACTTTGCATGGGGTTAAGCACCACAAAAGACAACAATCATCTAAAGCGCTCCACAACAATATGTCTGACAGTATCAACACACAGAATGATGAAGACTAGACAGTCTTTCCATTTCAGATGAAAGATAATTGTCTTTAATTGTCTTTATGGGAATGTTTAGTTTCGACTGAAACCCAATCTTTTTATTTTCCATTTTCAAAAAAGTGAAACAAACCAAGCGTTTAGCATTTGCCTGTATTGGTTTCTACCGTGTTGTGGTATTCTTAATGAACCGTGACTTAAATGTACCGCTACATCCCTAGAGGGTTTGAAAACACCAATGTAGGCTAATTTAAGACCATGGCTTTTTCTCACCGTTGAGATCATTCTGCCTCGTTGCTTCCGGATAGAGTTGTGTCTCTGAAGTACTGGTTTTAGATGAGTTTTGATCTGAAAGGACAGGGGGAAAAAAACAATTTCAAACCCAAGTTGTAAAGCGTTTCCTATGAAACTGTTCATGTGTAACAAACAGCTTCATTAGGCATTTGGAACAATTTAGACATGTCAGAAGAACAGGTGGATACCTCGACTATCACATGACAAACAGACCACAGTTTATGAGACTAAAAGGTTTGTATGTTTAACCAGGTGGTCAGCAGAACAACACGGGGACGTACTCTCACCATTGTTTTTTCCCTTCTCTATGCATTTTAGCAGGGGTTCCCAAGTCCAGTCCTCGAGAGCCACCACCCTGCAACGTTTAGATGCATCCCTAATGCAACACACTTGGATCAAATTAATGGCTCACTGACAGGCCTCTGCAGAGCTGAGTCACTGCTGGTGAGCAAACTCAGCCTTTTGACTCAACGGTTTAGATCAGAAATTGCATCTAAAAGTTGCAGATGACACAGATGAAGACGATTGAGGAATCATCTCATGACTTCAACTCACCAATAATAAGGCGAACAACTGAAGATTTGGCGTTGCCATGTAGCTTTGGGATGAAGCATTTGTATGTCCCTTCGTCTGCAGTCGTGACGTTGGTGATGATGAGGGATATGTTCCCGCGTCTGAGGCCGTCCGCAAACAACGCAGTCCTCCCGTGGTACGACGAGCTCTTCATGTCCAGAACCTCGCGGTTGTCTCGGTAAAGATGTACGTATTCCATTCCCTTTGGCCGATGTTTGGCGTCAGGCCTGGACCACTCCACGGTCATGTCCACCATGTCCAACTGAGGCTCCACGAGGCACTGGAGGATGACATCATCACCTGGAGCAGCGACAACTGGTTGACGCGAGCTTGTTACCTGATAATAACCTAACAATGGATGACAAAAATCTTATCATCTTGTGTCAGTAAAGCAACACAAACTATTATACTTCTACCCCTGTGTTTTTGTACGGTTCTTTTCCAGATTCTTTCTGTAAGAAGCCACAAGATTACTTTTCTATAGTGATAAGTTATTCTATAGTGTCATGATATGCGGTTGAATGAGATGAGGCAGACGCAGCGGCCCCAGCTTTTAGGGAATGAAAAGATGATTTTAATGAGAATGACATCAGAAATACAAAGTCCAAAAATCCAGGAAGCACAGAATGAGCAGAAGGCTAAAACAGAGGTGCCCAAAGTCGGTCCTCGAGGGCCGGCATCCTGCACGTTTTAGTTCTCTCCTTGGTGATAGTAACAACCTTTTCAGCATGTCAGTGTTCTTCTTAGGCCTTCTAACAAGCCATCATTGGATCCAGGTGCAGTAAACCAGGGAGAGAACTAAAGCATGCAGGATTCCGACCCTCGAGGACCTCCACTTTGGGGACCACTGGGCTAAAAGCTCAAAACTGGTAGCAGCCGGCAACCGAAAAGACATCTGACAACAGATTTGACACGACTAGGCAAGGAACAATGAACACAGGTGGGATTAAATACACAGAGGGTAATCAGGGAAACGAGACACAGCTGGAACAATCAAGGGATAGACAGGACAACAGAGACTCAATAGACACAGAAACCTAAAAAAATACACAGAAAAAAGCAAATCCTTACACATAGAACATGAATGTATGAGACAATTTTTGAATTGCTATGTTCACGTCAACATAGAACAGCTTACACCAAACAGTCTGGCTTTGGACTGAATATGCTGGGAAAGTTAGTTTTTCTTGTAATGGTGACTTAAACTACTTTAAGGAAAAAAATAACAAAAAGTCATAGATATAAAACATAGGTGTCAAACTCCAGGCCTCAAGGGCCTCTGTCCTGCAGTTTTTAGAGGTTCCACAGGTACAAAACACTGTAAATGGATTAATTACCTCCTCCTTGTGTAGATCAGATCTCCAGAGCCTTAATAACCTAATTATTCCATTCAGGTGATGCAGCAGAGGCACATCTAAATGTTGCAGGACACCAGCCCTCGAGGACTGGAGTTTGACACCCCTGATATAAAACATACAACTGACTTTCCTTCCCCTGTCATTTAAAAACAAGCTTATGATAAAGTCAGGTTTATGTGGGGCTGCTGATGCTACTTCAATAGTGCACAACAAAAGCTGTGTATAAAATTTAAAAGATACACTTCAGTATTATTGACCTGGCAGAAAATCTAGGGATCTAGTCTATTTACTCTGATTGAAAACAAATGTGGTTTCGATCAGAAGGCATCTAAATCTTTTCTCGTCAGCTTGTGAGCTAATGAATGCAAAGTTCATTAGCACAGCAGCTGAGAAAGCAGCTGACAAAGTGCAGTATTTGAGCTTTTGTTGTTGTTTTCCCCCAAAACTCAATTAAATAGCCTGGAGAAAAATGTCAATGTCAATGTCAATCGAAAACCCTCCAAAAACAATCAGCAATACAATAATTACACACAGCATAACACAAAAAAGGATACAGATTACATTACATTTACAGGAAATCAATTAATTATTAAGAAATTCATGCTTAAATTGGCTAGTCAAAAATACAGTTTATCTCTCTTTTTTTGCCTGTTGTTTTCAAGATTTCTACCATTTAATTAGCTGTAGTCAAATCTCACATATCTTATATCTAAAAAAAAAAAAAAAGATATTTTTCCAGTTAATTTCTACGTAATAAACTGGAATTACGTAGAAAGTAATGCAACTGGAGACATCTCAAATGTATAAATATATGACTAGACATCTTAACACGTCCACAGTCATAAAATTATTTCAGACATCAGGCACGTAAACCTGGTGAACCCAATTTAATGCTAAAACAACCTGCCATAGTAGCTCATGTTAACCCAAGCTTAATGAAAGTAGAAATAATTAACTACGAATTGAAACGATATAGCTGTACACTCACCTTTAACGGGAGTTGGGGCGAAAATGAGCGCAAACAAAATAAAACGGAAGGACAGCATCACTTAGACCCTGCTGGTTCCAACGTCTGGTAGAAAATGATAGAGAGTGTGGAAAAGGTTTTGTGCTTCTTCTCCTTCTTCTTGTGTTTACTGGCGGTTGGCAACAAAGGTTTTGTGCTTAATTAGGCTCCCCTGTGGAAACCGAATTGCAGCGACATTGCAGCTGTGTCGGGAGCGCGCATTGCAGCCAGAGAGGCGGATCTGATCATTTCCACTGCGCTTCTGATCGATTTCTCGGTAAAAAAAAAAACAAAAAAACAACTCATATAATCATGTCAAGGTTGTAACATTCAGTTTAATCGGAAGTTGTTGTTTACAAAATTGTCAAATAAATAAATAAACGAGGTCTTCTGACGCTGTTTTGTGTTATTTTAAACGCCAAGAGAATCGCTCTTTCTCCAACTGTTGTCACTTAAGCCTGATAAATAAAAGTCAGTCACCAAACACAGTTTTCCAACACGTTGTGCGTATTTATAATTTCTCATTGCTGATATAAGAGGATGGAAGCTGCTGATAGCAGGGCACAAAAATTAAGACTTCCTGAAAAGATGAGAGTATTCACTTTCTGGTAATCCTGTTCTAATGTGAAATATGACAGATTACTGGATTAAGGGAATTTGTAAGGGAATTTGTTATGTGTCACATGCTGTGACACATAACAATTTTTGAGAAATTGGAAACAGTTACTCTTTATTCCCCAAAGTTATGGGGGGAGGAGAGGAGAGAATGGATATTTCAGCTGCCTGAAATAACCTGTTCCCCCTCCATAAAATAGGGAACAAATTAATTTACCTGCAAGTTTTTAACTGTGTTTATTCCTTTCATCAACAACAACAAATCCTGTAAGTTTGAAAACATTTGTTCCTTATTTGCCAGTGTTATGAGGGGGGAACCATATATTTTAGCTGACTAAAATAATCCGTTCCCCTTCTATAATATAGAGGGGGAAGACTTTCTGGTAATTAATTTACCAGAAAGTCTTTAACTGTGTTTATTCCTCTCTTCATCAACAACAAATCCTGTCATTTTGGTGACATTTGCTTCTTAGTTATCAGAGTTATGAAGGGGGAACCATAAATTTCGGCTGTTTTATTTCCATGAAATAATTCGTTCCCCCTAAGGTTCCTGCTGAGATGTTCTAGTTTATGTATGTTGTATAATGGTTAATAAATTTCATTTTGACAAACTATGTTTGATATTTATCCTTACAAGATTTTAATATAAGGTAACTATGGAAAGACAGTTTAAATCCTAAAGGCCCCTTACCTTTGTGAAATGAAGACCAAATGTTTCCAAAGCAAAGTTAAAGACTTGCTGGTAAATAAATTTTTTCCCATGTTATGGGGGGAACCGATTATATCAAGTGGCTAAAATATTTGGTTCCCCTCTCATAAATTTGTCAAAGAATGATCAAATGTCACCAAATTTGTTGTTGATGAGGAGAGGAATCAACATAGTTAAAGAGTTTGTGAAAAAATAATAAGGTCTTATGTCATGGAGGGGGAACGGATTATTTTAAGTGGCTAAAATATATGGTTCCCCCTAAGTAAGTATAGCAAATAAAGAGTAAATGTTACTAAATTCACAGGATTTGTCGCTGATGAAGAGGGAAGTAAGAAAAGTTAAAGAGATTGTGAGAAAAATAATTGACTCCCATGTTATGTATGGGGAACAGGTTATTTCAGGTGGCTAAAATATGTGGTTCCCCCTCATAACTCTGGCAAATAAGAAGCAAAGGCTACCAAACTCACATGATTTATTGTTGATGAAGAGAGGAATAAACCGAGTTAAAGACTTGCAGGTAAATTAATTTGTTCCCACGTTATGAGGGGGAACAGATTATTTCAGGCAGCTAAAACAGCTGAAATATATGGTTCCCCCTCATAACTCTGGCAACTAAGAAGCAAATGTCACCAAAATCACAGGATTTGTTGTTGATGAAGAGAGGAATAAGCACAGTCAAAGACTTTCTGGTAAATTAATTACCGCGCATGCGCAGAGCCAGGAAACTCGTTCTCCCCGTTAGACCCACAGCGGCACGAGAGCGCCCCCACTGGCAAGAAGATACATGCACACAGCAAACACGTCTATATACATAAGGAATAAAAAAGAAGAAAAAACAAAGACAAAAGACAAAACCCATTCTGATTCAAAAATAGGGTGTGCATTTTTATTTATTTATTTTTATTTTTACTGTTTCTCAACCCACTACACATGCATCCTCCAGGCTGTTTTAACATAACATTGGTTTCTCTATGGCAGACTGATTTAATATAAATTTGGACAGCGATCCCATTAAACTCAATGGTAAATCTGGCGTAATTTATCTCCATTTACTAATACGTCTGTCTGGTCATAAACCAATTTCAAATATAAACGGCTGTAAAACCGAATTTAATTTAAAATGGCCTGCCATAGCCAGGGGACATGGAGAGGTCTTCGCTCTCTAGGAAACGGTCCCATTGCGCCCTCTGGTGGACAGTGGACACCAGAAAAAGAAAAAAGCTTTAACCCCACAGAGGCCCTGACACAATTTACTGTTCAGTTTGTCTTCTTCTTTTTAAGCCAAAATACAACTGTTGGACTTCAATGAAAGTATGTGCACAAAGGTTACATAACAAAACAAGTTATTGCTATTTAGACCAGTCAGAAGGCAGGAACAGAACTAAACAACGCCTTCATTTTTCTGAAACAGGCTTTCATCACCATCAACCTTTTCAGTGACCACAAGTGGAAATTAGTATTTTTGCTACATCCTGGCACCATGCGTCTTTCCTCTGAAAAGGCCAATGACATGTGATAAATTGTCTCCATAAAACATAAAAAAAAGGTCAAACGATCCCCAAAGAATGGCTTTGAATTATTGTATCTTTGAAATATTGACTAAAATCTAATTTATCTTTATAATTTGTAGATAAATTAGAGCTTCATATAAATAAAATAAAAAAATGTAGCGAAACCTTGAACTATTTTCTGCTTTTAGACACAAAAACAAATAAATGTCTGTTGCCCTCACGCTGCTGACACACAAAAATAAAGTGTTGTCAACTAGACGGCAGTATCACTAACTTGCATACATGTACACATATTATTTTTGGACCAGACGACTTACCCAGAAGATCATTGTGTGTTGTGAAAAAAACTTTAGGCATAATTTCTTGATTTTTGTTCTATATTTATTTCTATGAACAGGAACCCCTCCATCTCAGTAGCTCTTACTTTAACCCTTTCACCTCATCGTAGGAAGTAAACTTGCAGAATCTATTGTTCCAGTTAGATAGAAATCCTCACATTCTTGCTAAGTTGACGACAAAGGTTGATCTAATATGTATATCTAATTGCTGTTTCATAAAAAAGAAAAAGATTTTTAAAAATAGAAGAACAGAGTTCACATCCTGTTCTAGCGGGGTGTAGCCGGTGACACCGCTTCAGAAAGCTCAGTCAGTCGCCCAGCAGGGAGGAAGCATGATCTTCCCAGCACTTTGCGCTGCTGTTGGTGAGTTTTACATGTATTATTGACTTTACTTTATATGCTTATTTTACAGGAGGTGAAGGTCTAGAAAACAGAACTTTATCTGTGATGTCAGGTTTCTGTTTCAATGTGTTTTACATGATTCGCTGTCCAGTGTCTGTTAGGTAGAATCCTTCATTGTGTTTATTTGTGATGCTATAAGTGAAAATCATAATGTCAGACGTTACTCAGACTTAGATGTTTGACCATCTGTCCTCTATAAACCTTTATAATGATCACTGTCTGGTGTTGTTTCAGTTTGCGACATGTCCAGTCTGCACTGATTACATTTAAACACATTTCCTCACTTTGGTTCAGTCTAACCTTTCTCTGCAGGAACCTGTCAACCTCTGTCTGGGTGAAGACTTAACACCTGGTCGCCACAGACCTGGTGTTATAAACAGCACATCGGTTTTTACATCTACATACATAATGTAAACAACCATCTCCGGTTTATGACATTGACACTGTTACATAGAAAAACAGCTTCGATTTATCCATTTTGAACTTTGTTAAATCTTGTTTTGCTTATAATAATTTGAAAATATTGCAAATTTTTTAATTCTATTGCTAAAAAAAACTACATGACCACAATGAAAGCTTGAATTTTCTTTTGAGATCTGATGGAGGGATCGAAATGCAGGCATGAAAATATATATTCATTTATCAGTTATACATACGTCGACACATGTATCTGGTGTTTCATTGTTCTTAATCAGAACCTAATCAAGAACAATGAAAAACAAAAATACTTGTATTAAGATAAGAGAATTTGAAACACGTAAAAGGCAGTGATACGGGAAGCTGGTGAAAAGGCAAAAGAAGAACACTTGAAGAAAGTAGGACGTGGTAACTGAACAGAAACAGCTGTAGAAGTTCGATCTAAACTCAAGACAGAAACTCTCCTTCTTCCTCTTTCAGTTGTTGTGAGAATCCTTCCAGACAGATCTCAGTTCTTTCGGTATGATTCGGTTACGCTGAGCTGTGTGGGCAGTGAAAACTCTTCCGACTGGACAGTGAAGAGAAACACGACCAACAACAAAGCACCAGACTGGGGAAAGAGAAATGGGTCACAGCGTTTAATAAAAGATGTTTACCCGTTTGACAGCGGGCGGTACTGGTGTGAGTCCAGAACCGGAGAATGCAGCGAGGCCATTAATGTCACTGTGACAGGTAGGAAAATGTTTGGTTTGTTTCCATCAATGAGGAGAAGATATTTTTATGAACCTGGCAGGACCGACCCATCAGATTCAGTGTAATGTATTATTTATCCCTGTCTGTCGTCCAGAGGGCCCTGTGATCCTGCAGAGTCCTGTCCTTCCTGTAGTCCAGGGGGAAGCAGTGATTCTTCGTTGCGTCCATAGCAACGCCTCTTCCTCCTCCAACTTTACGAAGTTTTATAAAAACGGCCTCCTGATCGGAAGCAGCTCAACTGGGAGCATCACTATCCGAGACGTTTCCGAGTCTGATGAAGGTTTCTACAAATGTAACGCTACTGGAGCAGGGGAATCCCCAGAGAGTTGGCTGTCAGTCAGAGGTGGGATGGAAATATTGCGGTGAATTTCAGCACATTTCTGATGAACGCGTTGGTGGATGTCATCCACTCATTCTTGGCTTTTTTTCTAACCTTCACACCACACTGTTTTTTCCCCCTCACTTGTAATGTCGCCGAAGGACGCGAGGTAGACTCCTTTCACTTTCATCCCTTATACGTGTTACTTCCTGTTGTTGCCACCTGCCTCTTGTTTGTCTGTGGGATGCTGCTCTGCCTAAGGAGGCATGTCAGAGGTCAGCCCCGTTTCTTATAAATCAAGTGACTTTTTGAATGCAGATTACACCTAGNAGAATATATTTTTGCCAAATAGTATGTATGTGTTCTTTTGAGTGCTTCCCAACATGGAGAGAAATCACCAACAAAGAGGATCAACACCATCCGTTCCTACTAATAAGAAAACGTATTAAATTCTAAATAAGGCACAAATGAAAAACTGTGTATGATATTTATCCTTTCCCTCTTACGATAACTCGAAGTTGATTTAATGAAATGTCTGTATTGTGAACCAGCTGCTGTTTAATTGACATAGAAAATTCTGCTCTGTAGCTAAAGCGGATGATGACGTGTCCTACACTGACATCACCTTCGCACACAAAGAGCTGCAGAAAACAAACGCAGGTAAACAGTTTGATGATTCTGAATTTCATTTCCTGTGGGTTTTTCTATTGTTTTTTATTTTTTTTTATCAATTGGTTAAGCAAAAATTAAACTCCACGTTTTTGTTTCATTTACATTTCAGTGTGTTTCATAGAAAACAAACAGGACAATAAGAGGCCTCCAAAAGTCTTCACTTTCAATGTGCTTGTCTTAATCACAGCTGGAAAGACAAGAAAATTAAAAATGAATTAAATATAAATACAATGATACAACTACGTACTTGTGGTCACATTTACATTAATTGACATTTTAACTGTGTTCAATGATGTATCACTTACATAGGTGCGGTAACAAAAGGTTAGGTGGAAGATACGCACAAACTTGTCCTTGTAAATTGATGAATAACTGGAATAAAACTTTTATTTGCAGAGACGACTTCAGAGCTAATGCTGTACTCAACAATCAAACCAGGAGGAACCCACCTGATCTGATCACAGTCATATTCTTTGTTGGATCTTTATGTATTTTATGTAGTTAATGTGTGTGAGGGGAAGGAGGATGGAGGGCTGATGTAAAAACGAGTCTTTTGTGTGAAAGTCCTTTGCATATCCAAAATTATGTGAAAAAACATTTCTCATTAGTGTTTGTTTTAAAATCAGAACAAAACAAGGAATGTTTTGACTTAAATCTCCCAAAACATCATGGATTAAATGATCCTGTGATTTACATTCTGAGTCAATGTTTTGATATTTTCTCAGTGGAAGATCTTCCCAGTCAGACATAATTTTTTTTTAGGATTTTTATTATTAAAACTTTCTGTAATAGAATTTTTTTTGTCAATGTCAAGTGGGATTTCCATAGTTTATAAGAGTATTTGAATGCGGCATTATGATTGGATTGAGGACCAAGGATGGATACTTTTCTTTCTTTTAAGAAAAAGTCCTGTTTAGTAGGAATATGTTGAATAAAGTTATGGCTGCTTATTGGCAATAGAAAAAACAGATATTCATCAGTGGACATACATCTCTGGAAACACATTTTTCCACAGAAATCTAAAAAAAAAAATCTTTGGATTTAATGGTACAACTGAGACTAAGCTACACACAGCCCAGGAGGGAATAAGCAGCCAGGCCAGCTGTTTGTGAGCATAAAGTTTTTTTTAGATAACAAAATGATTTCTTTAGAGTGGGTTTTACTCTTTATGTGTCTTCAGTTATTAGAAAAAGTCTTCTGACGTCTTTAGTGAGAAGAAGTTAAACTGCTAAGAGTTTGAGTCAATATTGATATGACTGCATGACTCAGGAAACACATTAATGGGCCTAGTATGGTGAAACATGTCTGCACAGAGTGACAACATTCGCTAGAAATCGGGTAGAAATTCTCCTTGCTCTATGAGAATACTTCCAGATTTTCAGTCATTTTAACCACATTTTTAAACTAAAAGGTTTGCGAAAGCCAGACTTCATGTGGGGTTCGTAGATGATCAAATACTAGATTCAAACAATGCAAATGAATTATTTCAAATTCATACATAGAGATTCTTGGATATTTTCTTTTAGTATTTAGATTCAGTCTCTTACAGTTGAGGTGCATCTATGATGAAAGTTGCAGATCTCTGCATCCTTTGTAAGTTGGGGGGGAAACTTGAAAAATTGTGCAATCAAATAAATCTGGTTCCTCTTTCACAAAATAAATGCTACAATCTAATAAAGAAGGACGTTCTTGCAATTCCTGGAGGAAAACTAAGAATTTACTGGCAAGGTTTTTAAAAAGAGATAAAGCTGTCGTATGTATTTATAGGAAATGCACAAATCTTACATCAAAGATTGGACCGTTGTTTGAGACATTCTTAAACCTAAAAGATTTTGGAGCCATTTAGATGCATATCATCAAACTGACTCACTAAAGTGAGAGTTGTTTGGAATAAAGGAAACGCATGTATAAGATTCACTCAAATGGAGTTAAAAACTCAACATGAGTTCATAGCAAAGTAATAATTTATTGAATATGTTCTGATGCAGCTTCATGCCACTTATTGTTTATGTGCTTCTGATTGTCATTATTGTTAAAGCCCAAAACACTCAAACCTAACAATTTTGTATTCTCATTAAGTCACCAATGGCATTTCCTATCAAAGGGCTTTTAGCCACCAATCACCTTTCAACCATTTTTACATCTTGCTCAGATTTTTTTCAAAGAGAACTTTATAAAAACTGCTATATAGTAAGAAAAATACCAAGGCTGGTGCTCATTTAATATTTTTTTTCAGCTTTAATGGTACAGACTTTCTCAAAACTGCTTAAGTTTCCATTTACTATCAATTTGACTGTTAAAAATATATGAACACATTTCATATTTACAGAATAGCAAAAGGAAACAGCTGTCCCTGACAGAATGAAATCTCTAAGACATTTCTTTGAAATGCACACAATACAGATCAGAGGACCAGCTCTCTAAATAATCTGATTTACTTTAAACCCCTAAACGTCTCACGTTTCCCCAAACCGCTAAAACACGTGAACACTCAGTGTTTCTCACGCCGGACACCAGGGGGAGCTGTGTGCGTATGTTTTAAAGTTGTCACAGAGAGCAACATTTGAAAACCTGAGGCAAAAAACGTAACTATATATGTTCTTACAAGTCTACGAACATTCACAAAAATGGACGTACTTTATCACAGTAAAAATAGTAAAACATTTTTTAAAAAGTCAAATTTACATATCATATTAAGGCTCATAAACACATTAAAAAACATCACAATAAAATCTAATACTTAAAAAATTTAAATCAAAGATCTTATTCAATAGGATCTTTGAGTTGCAAAAAGTAGTGAATTACAGTAGAAAGTATTTACATTACATTCACAGAAAATATGATTTATTCGTTTTAAGAGTAATAAAGATATCTCTGAAGATAAAGTGTCATTAGATATGTAGACAATATTTAACAAAGTCTGATTTATAGTTAAAGCTTACAAAATGTGGTTCCTCCACCTTTAACTGCATTTTTTAATCAGCTATAAACAGTTGTAATAAACCAAAATTCTCACCAAGCAGCCAAAGCTTAAAGTTTAAAAGTTAAAGCTATTACATTAAAACTCACAAATACTCTGAACCACCCACGACAAGCAGTGTTAAAAAAAAGAAAGTATATTTATCAATAAAAAAATGACCCATAAACAGGATCAGCTCATGAGATTTAGCATGTTCATTAAAAGCTGCTACTGCAGCACCAGAAAGCGGTTGGCACCATTTATCTCCCAACTGTACCCGTTTGTCATCATAATAATTATGACAGGCATTAGATAAACACTATTTGCTTCTAAATTGTTTCTGAGCAAAACTAGTTCCAGCTTGACAAAGACTGAGATGTTGTCCTACTTTGAAGGCAGGAGACGTTCGAGAAAATGTAGAAAAACATGTATCAATTGACAACCTGAAGTTTAAAAATTATTCGTTCCGAACATGAACGGAATGGAAAAGTGATTGTCATAAAAAAAAAAGTAAAAAGACAAACAAAGAGGAGAAAACAATGAGTTTTAAAATATGGCAAATTCTACTTTGGTCTTAGAGCTAAACTGACCAGATGTGTTTTTTAAACAGGGTTCCTGATGTCAGTTCAGGTATCTGGCGTAATTGAAGATACCGACTAGCTAAGAGACTTCAGAGAACCCTAATCTGAAAGAAAGAAAACCTTAAAGTACTATTTTGGAACTGGTCTGTCCCATTTTTTATATCGTGACCTTATCTGTATACAATCATCATAAGCTTTAATGCCATATTTGTACCAAGCATTATGCTAATTTCACATAAATTTGTCTCAGTATTCCATGCTAATGGATCAGAGACTCTGACTCTTCATTTAGATCTGCCAGAACGCTGAAGGGGTTGCCTACGGTTACCGTGTTGTACCTACGAGAAGACTTGTTGCCAGGTCTCCCCGTAAGAGAACCGGAAAAACTCATAGAGCGGGGATTTTTTATTTCCTTCGAAGCGGAAGCTGAGGAAAAACTGGGGAAGGTAGAACTTTTGTTTGTGAAAAGATCAGGAGTGCTTTTGGGTCTGTCCTTTTTAGGAGAAGCAGGGAGCCGGGTTTGTCCTGAACCAGACGGTTTGGGGTCTTTCGCCTTGGACACGTTCCCAGACTTTGAATTGTGGCTTGCCGGCGATGTGTTGCTATGGTCAAGGGTTTGGGTGACTTGGTGAGAGGCATCAAGTGAGGATGAGGAGTTAGTTGTAGGTTGGTTTTGCTGTTGAGCAGCACTATATTTGGATTTAAGTTCTTCTAGTTCTGCTTTTTGTTTGGCAATGATCTCATCTTTTTCAGAAATGTGTGACTTCAGCCCTTGCAGACCTTTAATTTCTCCTTGCAGACCTTTGATTTGTCCCTGCTGACCTTTGATTTGTCCTTGCTGACCTTTGATTTGTCCTTGCTGACCTTTGATTTGTCCTTGTAGCCGTTCGATTTCTCCTTGTAACTGAGTGTTGATGGCATTTTCCGTACTGGGCAGCTGTTGTGGTTGAGGTGATTTCTGCCTGCAATCTGTGAATAAAGGGGAAAACATGAAAACAGGTAACACTTGTGCTTACATACGTAAATGAGAGGTCTATGCGTCTCTACCAGCAGTATCACAAACGCCGAGTACTTTCATCAGACAATATTGCCAACAATTCCAGTGTGGATTATTTTGTATGATAACTTACACAAGGCAAAGGGATATTCAGTCTTGAAAATTCATTACATGCCTACAAAGACTAATACATTTCATATCTAGACAGGAGTTGCTGCAGTAAGTTTTCATCTGTTCCAGTAGAGGTAGTAAAAAGTTGCAGACTTACAAGAGCATCCAAATTTCTCCCACAGAAAATAAGCGGCTGCACATGATGCAAGTACAGCTGCTGCGGTTCCCAGGACACTCCACACGATGCTGTTGGTGCAGGATCTCATGCAGTCATCTGAAATAATAGAAAATCAATTATGGCAGGCGATAAAAATATCTTCAAAGGCTTTTCGCTTAAGCAAGACAAAAAAAAACCCATTCCAAACTGATGACTTTTCCACTGAGTGCTTTATGTTACAAGTTGAAACAAGCATGAGATGTGAGGAACAACCAAACGAAAACTGCAATCTTGATTCTCATACATGTCTGAAGTAGTTTATTTATGTTACATTCAAATTTAACAGATGAACAGCTATATTTTGTTTATCATGCAAGATAAAATGTAAAACTACATATTTACACCTACTGTGATTGCAAGGACATAATGACTACAAGCCAATACTGACTTTATGGTCTAATTTAGCGATTCAGAACACATTGATTATTCATGGACCAAATTGAGAATTGATGAGAAATGATGTAAAGACAAATCTAGACTCTAGAGCAATATGATGTGTCAACATGTTAGGTGTCAGTATGGCACGTTTGATTAATGAAATATAGCAAAGCACACCGTCTGTGGTGATTTTCTAATAAAATATGTTGACAAAAACATAAGCGGACAGCTTTAATCGCAACCATGTAATCCCTAAGATATCAGATTTAAACATCCAAATACATTCAATCGCCTAAACAGGGTAATTATTTTGAAATTGAGAAAGTTCTGATTTTCTTGAACCATTATCAACAAAACTCTTCATAAGCTTAACTGCATGATTTGCGATTATTTTGACTTAATAGTAAAGGCATTTATTGTCGGCCATTTTTTCCTTAGAGGATGTTTATACCACTTCTTAGTGGACCCGAAAAGCCCAAAATTATGTCAAATTGGTTCAAATACAAATATATTAAAAGTCGTGTGCGTATCAAACCGTCTTTGTCAGAATTGTAAAGGTTTTTCCCTAAATAACACCACCAGCTCATAAATATACATCCAACACATAACTGTACCTGGAATATAAATATCTGCATATCTTGTCTTGTTCAACATCGGCTGATGAACATGGCAGTCCACTCTGCCATGAAACAATAAAAGAGTTAAGTTTGACTTTTTATCCAACCAATTAAAACATCAACATGCAAGTAACATCCCAAAAGGCTTTTTGTGAAAAACAATCCCTCTTGGTTGAGGTGAAGAAAGTTAGAAGTTGTACCTGTTGGTGACAATCTGCAAAGACGCTCTCCTTTTAACATTAAACCTTCCAGCTGAGTCCAGATCAGTCCGTGGGTCTTCGGCTTCAATCTTATTGCCTTTCTCGTCGTAGAACGTAATCTCCGGCTTTGGGAACCAGCGTTCAGCGCTACACTCCACTGTCAATTCCCCGTTGGCACCAGAGTGAACAAAGGTGAGCTTCGGCTCAGACGCAGCACCTGAAAAAAAGGTGTATTATAATAAAGAAAAACCCTGAACAAAGTAAATAATTTAAACCACATCTGATATTGGTAGGAACGCCATACTGTGTGAATTTTGCGAGAAATCTACATGACAGCTCCTCGTACGGCACAAGTACAACTTGCAAGGGTATTAAAACAAACTTCTCCTGTGGCTGAAAATGGCCTCAGGAAGCATGACAAGAACAGTCTCACGTTCTGACAAAGTCTTCTTCCTTCCTACAGTCAAAATGGCATCCATTTAGAGAACAAAGAGTGATTTCGAAGATCGATTTCACAACTGTGTGTTGCCAGACTGAACAGGTAATTCCCCTGATGAAACTTGTTATCCTAATACAGGTTTTAGTACTGGTTTTAAATGCAGGCTGGTTTCAAACGCAGTACTGCACACGAGCCGTCATTTGCCATTTTGATGACAACTGAATTTAAACGCATTGTTTGCTTTAGTAGTAAATATCTAAAGCTGCATATTTAAAGTAAAACATTTATGATCGCCAAAGACGTCCCCAAGCTGGCCTCATAATGCAAGATAGTCTTATCTGGCTGAAGGCCTTGCAAAGGTTTTATACCTATTTCACTCCCCGCCCCCATCTTCTCATGCTACAACCACAAATATCACCATATTGTTGTGAGTATTTCATTTGATAAACTAGTTCTGGTTTTGCATTGTTTTATGGTGTGGTTACAGTGTGGTTACAGCTGTCAGTCATGGGGGAACGTCTGCACCAGGTTTTTACATTTAGAGAATCCCTTTTCTGGCTTTCCTTTTAGCAAAATAGCTTAAACTAAGTCAGGTTGGATTAAGAACATTAACTTTAAGTCTTACCACTGCACTGGCTACAAGACTGAGCTTTGGCTGGATATTTATAACACATAAATATGATTTTATCTAAACTAGAGTCTAGTTTAGAGACTAGAGTCCCCAAAAGGCGGAGTGGTTGTGAGATTCAGACTAATTTTTTCTGTCTTTTTCGTTAGTTTTTTCTGTGTATCTTTGTCATAGTTTTTTTTTTCCTTTTACATCAGAGGGATTACATTAGATAATCTACCTCAAGACCCTGTGTTTCAAACTTCCTGCTTCTACAGAGAAAATTCAGAGAACTGTGAAACAGGAAACTGTGACTATTGTTCAAATTATACCACAGCTAGGTTAAAAAAAGAAGACCTCAGAGGATATCCTGGATTACACTCACACTTATTAGACACTCAGTTTCTTTGACTCCTGCATGTTCCTTCTTCCTTCCTATGCTCTTGCTAAACGCTCTTGGATGTAATTCAGCTAGTAGGTCAATCTCCACTCCATGCTCAAATCGACTGAAGCCCAGTTTACAGCTCCATTCCTTTCACCATCAACTCTGACCAAGTTCACCACAACAACATGCTGCTGCCTGCCACCATGTCTCACAGTGGGGAAGGTGTCCACAGAGGTTACGTGTGGTGTTAGTTTTGAACGTGTGCCCTTGACTTTGGTTCCTTCTGATATGTTCACCCACATGTCTACTGTGTCCTCTACATGGGCTGTAGCATTCCTTAAACAAATTATCTAATGGCTTTCTCTTTCCACACTTCAAGGTTTGTGAAATGAACAACTAATAGTCGTCCTGTGTGTCAACAGGTTCTCCTACAGGAGGTTCGGCTGCTCAAGGCTGCTTCTGTGATTTATCCTTTCCAATAGGAAACGGACCCCGATTTCCTTAATTTTGGAAGCTCGGTCGATACTTATATGCGAGGACGATCTCATCTGCTTCAGCGCAAAGGTCTAAAAATCTGGCACTGTCCTCTTTTGCCCTGCCGTGAGAGAGGTGACAGTTCCACACACCAGGTCATGTCTGCACATTCGCAGTAATAGCAGTCACGTTATTGATGCCAACTCAGCCACTTTCTTGCTATTTTGCAACATTACAGACAAAAAAAACATCAGTATCAGCCACAATCAGTATTAGCAGGTCAGGCATTTTAAAGATCGGTAATCAGCGATCGGCCAGACAACTGTAATCGGTGCAGCCCTACTTTCCAATACCATCAAGCTTGAAGTTGTGCCATTTGATTGAAGACAAGTTGAAAGCTTAAGATATTTTTAACCACTTTATATAGTTGGATTTGTTTGATTTGTAAAGTGCCTCGAGACAAAATATAAAGTGAATCTACTCTACACAAACAAATTACATTGAACTGCACTTCCTCTTAACTCGTGTGTTCCTGTTTATTTGTACTTCACAGCAGATACCTCACTTTGTGTTAGTGTAAAATAATAATAAACAGGGTGTAAATTATTATTTTGAAGCTTAAAAAGACACAGAACCAGATTAGCAATGAAACATGTTAGGATATGTAAAGATTCGGCCAGCAGCCACAGAGACGACCTACCCACAATGAGATCCAGCACAGCTTCAACCTGCCGCTGCTTCCCCACCATGGTCCTGCACGCATATCGGCCCCCATCAGACAGCCTCAGCTTGGAGATGACCTGAGAGATGTTGCCGTGCTTCACTTCCTCCAGTAAGAGGCTGGTCCTGTTGAGGAAGGCCGGGTTCTTCTCCTCCACAGTCTCCTTGCCAATGCGGTACAGGAGGGTGATGTTGGGGGTCATCTCAGCCTTGGACCACTCCACAGTGAGGAGGTCGCTTGTTTGGTTGGTTCGGCAGGGCAGGGTGACTGTTTCATTCTCGTAAGCCACTATTCTCTTCTGTGCGACGTCTGCTGACACTGATATGAGAGGGAAGAAGAGGAAGCAGCTACAGGAAGAACATGTGTGACCTTATTTGACCTCTTCCAGCGGTCATCTTTGAGAATGTGAAGCAGAACCTTCGAGAACTGCTCGCCTCTTCCGCTGGAATAAAAGTTAAGCGGCTGTTCATACATGGAGTTAGAACTACAAATGTATTAAAAGCAGGTTTGATTCGCTCTGTATGTGTAATTCTATGTTTCTACTCGAAGGACTCGCTGAGTTTAAAACGCGGAAACAGCAGCGAACCACAGCATGACGCAAGAAACTCGTTTTGATTATTAACTTCAATTTAGACTGCGCTGATTCGCGTCACTCAAACAAGAAAAAAGCCACAAACGACATGCTATGTCGGGCAAATAAATCGTAGTTTAGACCAAAAATATATATATATATATATATATATATGAACAGGTTAACCAGGACAAACCTGTAGAGAAGCACGAGACACCGACGACGAGAGAGAGAAATCCGAGTTGAGCGGCGGAGAAACGGAGAAACTTTCTGCTGTCCGACCTGCTGGTCCTTGAAATGAACTTTAAACTTTCAGCTAGAGGCCAAATATAACCTCGGTGAACTTGAGCCATTTTCATTCCAGGAGTAAAACCTCGAGAAGAAAAGCCAGGTCCGAGAGGCTTTAAATCCACAGTTTCGCTTTGAAAGGGGAGGGAATAATGGAGACTTCCTGGTTAAAAAAACTTTTGATTGTTAGTATAAATTATTATTATTATTATTATTATTATTGTTTTCATTATAAGTTTAATTTAAATTAATAAAAAATTTAAAATGTCTAAGTCGTTTACAGAGCAGCCAAGCTTTGCTGTGCAGAAAGTTTAATAGTTAGAAATGTTTTCACAACAGCCTGGCTCCTGTGTGCATCTTCTGGACTCATGCTGCTCTAAACTGCTGTCTGCATTTGAGACTGAAGCATAAATGAAACCCTGAACTGCTCAGTAAGTCAGTGCTGCGTAATCTGACTAACAAGGATATTATTTCAACTTTAATTGTAAGATTTTATGTGTAGATTGACTGCCGTTTCTATTTTATTTTTTAAATTACTAAAGTTCATGTCATTCAGTTGTGATGGTGGGGCAGAAAGCAGAGAAGAAGGAGAAAATCCTGCAAAATGTTAATCCACATTAAAATATCTTGTTTTAGAGGCAGGCTGCATGTTTCAAAAGACTCACCAAACCTTAGATTTTTTTAAGCAATTCAGAGAAATGCAAAACAAGCTACAAATACTTTTATTTATCAAGTTGTGTGTCACTCATTAGACTGATAACAATACACAGACAACCATTTGTTCTTTACATAAATCATGTCCAATTTATCAGATTTATCAGGCTTTGGCACAGTTAGCAGCACCGTTACATTGCATCAGGATTCTGGCCTGCAGTCATTCTGCGTGGAATTTGCATGTGTGGCTTTCTCCCACAGTGGAAAACCATGATTATTAGGGTAATTGATCTCCCTAAATTTACCTTTAAAGAATGTGTGTGCATGGTTGCCTGTCCTGTGTCTGCCAGTGTTGCCCTGTGATAGACAGATGGATGACCTGTCCAGAGCATATCTTACCTCTCGCCCAATAACCGAAATAGGCACCATCTCCAACATAAACCTGCAAAGACATCTGGGAGTTGTCAACGGATGTATGAAAGCAAGGAGCAATTTCACTCCCAGTCTCGTGAGCAAAACATTCAATAAATACCAGCCAGATGCACTAGAACAGGGGTGGGCAATCCTGGTCCTCGAGTGCCGGTGTCCTGCAACTTTTAGCTGTATCTCTACTTCAACACACCTGAGTCAAATAATGAGGTCATTAGCAGGACTCTGGAGAACCTGACTGCACTTGGGAGGTGATTCAGCTGTTGGATTCAGGTGTGTTGGACCAGGGAGACATCTAAGAGTTGCAGGACACTGGTACTCGAGGACCAGGATTGCCCACCCCTGGACTAGAATGACAAGAGAAGTAAAACCCAAGAATTCAAGTCAAATCAAGACCTAATATTTTACTGTCAGTACTTGTAAAACTTGTTTGGCTTTGTTGCTCCAACATAGTAATACATTACAGAAACTTAACATAGGTACAACATATACCAAATAAAAAGGGAAAATGTAAAAACAATTCTCATAATCTATCAAGATACACAAGAACACATAGGTCAAGGAGCAGAAGTAACAGTAAAATGTTGAAGTAACTCTTAAAAAGTTGTGTCCTTTGTAAAAAAAAAAAAAAAAAAAAAGGACAACTTTGGTGTACCTTCTTGACAATATGGCTGACACAATCGTACCAGAGGTCACTTAAGATCAGAGGTCATGACGGATGGTTCCTAGACACATACAACCGTTTACATCCTGACTGAGTCATGATGCGACGTGTAGTCATTGGTGTAGAAACAACACGAGAGAGTAGAGCACTTGTGTTTTGTAAAAAAGAAAAAGTCAAGGA
Source organism: Alfaro cultratus (assembly GCA_903066825.1). NCBI lineage: Eukaryota > Metazoa > Chordata > Actinopteri > Cyprinodontiformes > Poeciliidae > Alfaro > Alfaro cultratus. Next base: position 21,252 of record CAEFZX010017072.1, read on the forward strand.
TCTATTTGCAAATGGATGACGTGACATGCAACCTCAGGAGTTTGGCACACAGCTTCATTGGGACGATGTTACAAGCAAAGCTAAAATTGATAAATAGCACCAGTGGATATGTAGCTTTCCCTTATGAAATATTGAGGGATGTTATGAGTACCTGGGAAGGCAGCACCATTTACGGACCTCCTTTTCTGTGAACAATATCAAACTACAAAACGTCAAAACTCACCTAAATCTGACTACATTCAGTGTAGTCAGGAAGCAACAAAACCCATGTTTTTTTTATGATTTTAATATTTTATTGTTTAAAACAATAAAACTGAACCGCATTCATCCTCAGACGATAACCTAACACGCACACAAAATAAAAATAAAAAGTTGTAAAAACCTCACTCGAATGTAAAAAATACATTTCCTCAGCTTTTGATTCATAAAGATGTAACGCATCGGGTCTGAGTGCCGAAGCTCATGAAATGCATCTATGGGGTAATTTCATTTTCACTGGAAAAAAAAGTGGTGTTTGATCAGCAGATTAACTCCAGACAGGTTTGATTATTTTTAGGGTGATCAAAGTGTCTGGACAATCACACGTATATAAGCAGCTGCACAAAGCTGAGCCGCGAAAATGTTGATCGCTTTGGCTCTGATGGAGAACATCGCCAATGAAAGGATTCACAGAGAGCGATTGATCAGAGATCATATTGATCTGCTGGGAAATGTTGATGATGGTTTATTAGCATTTAGATTGCCCAGACTAATCATCCTGGAGCTCTGAGCAGTGCGGTACCGGTACCGGTATCGGTACCGGTACCGGTACCAGTACCGGTATCGGTACCGGTACCGGTATCGGTATCGGTACCGGTACCGGTCCAGCTGCAGTCATCCTTTAGTGGAGCCGCCCGCTTTGTGAATGTGCCTTTATGGACAGAAATCATCTCTATTCTGTAAATGTACAACTTCTGCACATGATTCCACTATTTAGAATAAACTCTGACTTTAAATCCTGGCTGAACTCTCTGCTGTTCAAACAGGCATTTGCACGATCTATTTATTTATTTATTTATTTATTTATTGTGAGGTGACCTTATGTGCCTTGAAAGCACCTTTTAAATAAAATATATAGTTATTATTATTATAAATACTGCTACAAACAAGGGCGTTGCCATGGTTATTGATTCACGTGGTGGCAGACTTCCGGGTATATATACTAATTTACATATCTAGTTTTAGGTGGCGAAAGTCCTTTCTAGCTCTGTCATAATACATTTTTGCTAAACAGTACATTTTCCTAGAAGTTATTGCGATAAACAATAACATCGTTGTTTTGAGACCATTTTCATGTACCGTACTGAGAATGGCATAACAATGCATGTTTGTGACAGGGCTAGTCATGAACCAGCTTTCTGGTTTTAGAAAGCTAAAACCAGAAGGTTTTAGCTTTCTGGTTCATCCAACAGTGACTCTAAGCTCTCACTTGCATTTGACCGGTAACTTGGGCTTCTTTGATATCCATGAGGGAGCAGAAAGTTTCCCTTGGAAGAGGAAGAAGACACAGACCTGTGTAGGTCTCTGTTCGGTGAGCTGGGGCTTTTGTCTCGTCTTGCAGCAGTCAATCCAGAACTTTTTGTCATGGACGTGTCCTGTCCTGCTGACCTGTTGTCATTGACTGGCTGGTCTACTGGCTTTGTCCCATTTGGTGATGTTCTGGACTCATCTGTGGACTCCTCTTCCTGTGAGGTACCACTGTGTCTGGATGTGTGCCTTTCCATCTCTTTCTCTTCTCTCATATGTGTATTTATTGACAGACAGAAGTTTTGTCCGCTCCCTGTGAAATTACACAAAGAAAATATCAGTTAATTCCTAAAAAAAAGTTTTTATATGCATCTTATTTTACTATTGTTAAAATCCAGCTCCTTTTTATGTTTCATACCATTTGGACTTTTTTCTAATCTTGTGTTTTTAGGATTTCATGTAAAGTAGTGAAATGTTCTATAGATGAAGGAAAATAATACATCATTTTCAAACTTATTACAAGTGAAAGGCGTTAGATGCATTTAGACACAGAACCAGGCTGGTTTACACTATCACATTGACTCCCATTATCTGAAGCCAAAAGAAAGTGAAATATGACTAAAGTAATCTTTAAAAAGTGGCTTAATCCTTAATTTGGCTTGAGTGAACGTACTTACCGTAGAACTTCTTGTACACCAGAAAAAAAATTCCACATATTAAAACTGTCACTAAGAAAGTGACGATTCCTGTGATTGCCGTGCTTGAGCAAGACCTCATCCAGTCATCTGAAATGTTAATAGAAAAAAAAATGTAGATTAGTATGGCCACGTTTTTAGACTACACAACAAACTCAAACTGGGTTTAAAAACTATCAATGTTTTATCCAATGCAAATGAATAAAACAGAAGCTCTTAAAGTACAACCAGAAAGTTTTGGGTGTTTCATTTCAGATCAGTGTAATCTGATATACCTGGGATGTAAATCTCTGTGTTCTTGATCTGATTGAGTTTTCTCTCATGGACTTTGCAGGTCACTCTGTGGTAAAAAAAAAATAAAATAAAAGACAAAGTGTCAGTTTTACTTCCATTTCAAGATTTTAAAAAAGAGAGAAAAATAGTAATCTGAGCACAATGTTTTAATATCTGATGCACGACATCAGCTGGTTTTATAGCAAGGAAAATAATTTTGTCGCTTTAGTGCCAAATTAACTGGACTATCAACTTGCATGGAAAATAAGCGTAGCAACTCCCCCATAGTTGCTCACAAAACCCCTAATAATCATGTGAATAAAAGGAAAAGACAGTATGTGGAGGCACAAAACGTTTAGCATTTACTGGATACTTTCACTGACTTTATTTAAAACACAAACCTATAATTACCTGTTAATGGGAGTCTTCACAACTGCTCTCCTGGTAACTTTAAAACATCCTGTAGAGCTTGGACCTCTTGTGGGTTTTTCAGCTGAAATCTCATTCTTTTCGTCATCGTGAAACGTTATGTCAGGTTCTGGGAACCAGCACTCCGCCTTACACTCCAGGGTCACTCCTCCACCGTCAGTGGAGGGAACAACTGTGAGCTCTGGCTTTGACGTGGCACCTGGAATGGGATTCAACCAACCCGTATAAGACATTGTCTGATGCACTACAATGCATAGTCCTACCATGAAGCCAAACATAAGACCAAGACTCACCCACGTTAAGGATGATAATCGCGTGGACCTGCCACTGCTTCCCCCTGAGGGTCCTACAGTAGTACTTGCCTCCATCAGACACCCTCAGGTTGTAAATGATCTGAGAGATGTTGCCGTCCTTCAGTTTGTTCAAAAGAAGGTTTGTACGGTAGTGGAAGGCCGGATTCTTCATCCCAAACGTCTCACAGCCGTCCCGGTACAGTAAGGTGATGTTGTTTTCCTCTAGGCCCTCATTGGACCACTCCACCGTGGGGAGTTCACCATCGACAGTGATGCGACAGGGCAGGACGACGGTTTCAGTCACATAGGCTGTTATTGTCTGTGTGACGATATCTGCTGAGGCTGAACCTGACGAGGAGAATAGCAATAAATAAAACTATGAACAGAGAAATCCAATGCTGTTGTTGTTATTATTGTGAATTTAACACAACTGCACTGCTGCCAACAAAGTTTAAGGTTGAGGTTGATTTAAACTGCCAACTGAATGGTTTAGGAAGTTTAGCCATGTGTTACAATGGCCTAGTCAAAATCCTGGCAAAAAGAAAACTGACAATCTGTACAGCATAAGTGGAGAACAAATGCTATGAGCCAATCTGACCAGAGCACTTTCTTCTATGAGATTTGCTGCTCTGCACTGATTTTGCCAAATGATTTGCTGCCTTGGAGTTTACACAGAGTAACACAAACATTTACAGTACGAAGCATTGAGGAAAGTGATTCTTAAATCAAGTGTCAACATTACTGTTGACACTTTTGAGCAGTAATGTAATTAAGGAGAAGGATTAAAGGTTTAAATCAGCTTTTAAATCAAACCCAAAAGTAACTGATTTGCATTTACTGCTAAAATTGCACGAGCTTTCTTGTGAAATACCTTAAATAGATTTTGGCAACCAGATTATGGAAACATGCAAATCACTCAATTAGTTTCTCTATACTACAAGAGCAAATTTGCTTTAGACTTAAGAGTCAGAACTTGCCAGAAAATGAACTGCTTTTATTAATTATTATTTTATTTTATTGTTTTTACTTTTATGTAAAAACAGACAAATCAATTTCGAGCCCAGTAAAGATTAAAGTCAGAACGTTTAACAATCCACTTGCCTTGAACACCTTAACGATAGTTATGCAAGTTTAACTTCTTCGACGCCACAAATTGCTGAGAATAACCCGTTGTATCACCATAAGGAGGGTTTTTTTTATAACTTGTCGCGCAGCGATAAGCTGAAGTGAACCCTAAAACCTAATTTAAAAATAAATTACACCATACGTGTAGTTTGCATTTGCAGCCAAATGCGCTTGATTAAAAAAATGTAAAGACAGTACCTGACAGCAGCAGCCCAAACAGGAAGAGGAGGCAGCCCGGGACTGTGGCCCAGACACGGATCGACGACTTGCATGTAAATGTCATGTCCGAAAACACATCAACTTCACTTCGAAGAACGTTCAGTCCTCTCCGCCCCGATCCGAAAACTTTGTCTGCCCGTTTCTTTGTTAGTCGATGGCGGGTAGCTCTAGTGTCTCCTGCTTCTTGTTTGTGACCTCCGTTTACTAACTCACGTGATGTTGTACAGATTTATTTTTATGGACGTCAACCTGATATCCTGAAACCTGATATTTTGGGGGGCGTGTCAAGGTGCTTGACACAGAGAACAGGAACCCCGCCCCCCACACCCCGCCACCCACATATTTCATTCATGTCTTAATGAGTCAAAGAAGAAAACAAGATGTGAATAAACTCATTGCATGATTTGCATATGAACGGGCATTTCAGCTGTGGGTGAATAAAGGCAGGCTGCATGTTTTCAAAAGACTCGCCAAACCTTAGATTTTTTTAAGCAATTCAGAGAAATGCAAAACAATCTGCAAATACGTTTATTTTATCAACAATAAGAACACATAAATCGAAGACTGGAAGTAACAGTAAAATGTTGACACATTTAAGAAAGAACACAAATTTGGTGTAAATTCTTGACAACATGGCTGACACAATCGTACCACTTAGGATCAGAGGTCATGATGGTCCATAGACACATAAAACCGTTTACGCCAACACTGACCAGAAAGTGCGTTATGTTTTTGTTTTTCGACAAGTGTCTCCTTGGTTTTATATATATACTGAGACTTGAGTTGTTTCATGTGCACCAGTCAGCTAGTGAGGAGACTTCTGCTATGTGCAGTTGTTTTATTATTACTGGATCATATGCCCTACAGTGGTTGTGTCCAAAAATGTAACTATCCTGAATGAGTCATGATGCGACATGCAGTCATTGGTGTAGAATGAACATGAGAGAAGAGAGCACTTGTGATTTGTAAAAGAAAAAAAAATAAAGAATCTATTTGCAAATGGATGTCGTGACACCCAACCTCAGGATGATACACAGCCTCATTGGGACGATGTTAGAAGCAAAGCTAAAATTAATGAATAGCACCAGTGGATATGTAGCTTTCCCTTTGAAATATTGAGGGATGTTACGAGTACCTGGGAAGGCAGCACCATTTACAGACCAGACGCATCAGCGTCAGGTGCAAACAAAAGCATCAAATAATGTAGAAGGTAGGTAGTTGGTAACAGGTTTCTTTGATAATGACAGAAGTTAAAGCAAATAGTCTGTGTCGCGGTCTTCTAAGTTCCAAAAGCAAAGATTTCCAGGAAAGGCCGTGGGTGGCAGCAGGGTGGCCTTGTTCTTTAACGCACTTCCAACTTGATTGTTTGAAAATATATATATATATTTTGCAAAAATATATACAGAACAATAACTAAAAATCTCTTACAAGTTAGATGAAAAAGAAAGTTAACTTGATCTGATGTTTCAAGTACAAAAAGTGGCAACAAAAAAAAATTCCATCATCACACCGGACATTTGCCAAACAAAAGGCCTCCTCAAAGCCCTTAATCACTTAAATTAATGGGAAGGTCTAAAAGTTACCAAAATAATCAAAACAATTTTAAATAAAAATTACAGATTTTGGTTATAAACTAACTAAAGCATATTCTAACTGCCTAAAGAAAAACTAAATTGACAGAACTTACGATTTACAAAAATTCAGCATAAATGCCCACAACACAGGGTACTCATCAAGGAAACGTTAGGCTGAATTGAAACACTTTCATATAAAACACCTGAGAAAACATTCAAACACACATCTTAGAATGTGTTGCAAAAGAAATGCAAGAAAAACAACGTACAGTCAAACACCTAACCACTCTCCAACAACCTAGGTGTCAACAGTCAGATAGTGAATCTAATCAGTCACTTGCAAATTACGTCACGGTTACCAAGGCCAGTTCCCTGTTTCATTTAAAGTGTAAACAAAATTCTAGTACAACAAAATATTCAGTAAATACAGATTTTTAAAACATCTTGTCTTGGAATACTTGGTTTTACATTAGTTTTGCAGGCTTTTGTCCAGATCCTGTGAGGCCTATCCCTGTCAATTTTGCTAGACAATACATTTTCCTAGAGGTTACCGATAATGACATAACAAGGCAACTTTTCACTCTCAAATATCTAAAAACTTTAAATCTTGTAAACACATAGCACTGGAAATGGAAGATATCTTAGAAAAAGAGATAAATAACATGCACATATTTGTCTGTTTTTTAGTACTTTTATCTCTTAGTAATTTCGCTCTGGCAACTGTCTTAAATTTAGTATTTAGGATTCTAGTGCTTTTTAGTACTCTTATCTCTTAGTAATGTTGATCTGGTAATTGTGTTAATTTAGTATTCTAGTGATTTTGTAATATACTGTGTGAACTGTAGTGTATGTTGTGTGTAATGTCTTAAGCTGCTGGGACCTTGAATTTCCCCCTGGGGATTAATAAAGTGTGCGTGCATGCGTCCGTCTATCTATCCAAAAGACACAAAATAACCAAAACACAATAAAATAAAAACAACACACAACAAAATGAAATGCATAATGATGTCTCCAGAAAAAGTTACCCTGCAAATTTTATCTGGAGATAAAAGTCCTATTCTAATTTCATGAGAACAGAAGTGATCAAGCTCATTTTAAGACAGTCCAATAATTTTGAGCTAAATTGAATGAGCAACAGGTCTAGTCCTGTTGCTGATTGCAACAGGCCTAGTGAATCAGGCTTAGACCTGCCACATTTTAGTTGTTGTGGTTTTCTTGTTCATTTAACAGCGCCTCTGAGCTCTCATTGGCATTTAACCGGTAGCTTAAGGTATTCGGAAAACTATTGGAAGGGAGCTGAGAGGAAGGGGAAGCAGACATGGATTTCGGTCTGTCGTTGCTCAGTAAGCTAAGGGTTTTGTTTCGTCTTGTAACAGTCATTTTGGACGTTTTCATCATGGACATGTCCTGTACTGTGGACACGTTGTAACTGGGTGGCTGGGCATCTAGCTCTGTGCCGTCTGGTGAGGTTCTGGAGTCATCAGTGGACTGCTCTTCCAGTGAGGCATCACTGTAGCTGTATTCATTCCTTTCTGCCTTTTCCTTCTCTTCAACAGCTTCTTTCATTTTTCCATTTCTGGAGTGTTGTCCTCTCCCTGTGTAATCACAGAAAGAAAAAAAATATCCGTTAACACTTGCTTCACACGTGACTTTTCAAATACATTGTTGCAAAGAAAATGTTTTTATGTGCAACTTATTTTATTAGTGTTGAAATCCAGCTCCTTTTCTGACGTTTCCGTACCATTTGGACTTTTTTCTTTTGTAATCTTTCACAACAAACTTCAATGTGTGCTTTTAGGATTTTATGTTGTTGACCAACACAAAGTGGTGCATTGTTCTACTTTGAAGTTGAAGGAAAATGACACGTAATTTTCAAATTTATTACAAATGAAAGGTATTAAATGAATTTAGACACAGCACCAGGCTGGTTTACACTATCCCATTGTATCTAATGTATGTAGATGCATTGACCTATTACTGAACCTATGGCCCAGTCTTCATTTTTTAGCTTTTATGCTGTGTTTTGTTTTTTTAAAGGTTTTATTGGCTCTAGTGGCCTTTATTGGATAGTGAATTGACAGGAAAGTGGGTAATGAGAGAAGGGGGAAGACATGCGTCAAAGATCACCAGGCCGGGAATCGAACCTGCGACAGCTTAGTGCTACACATCTCCCATTTTAAAATGTCCTGCTTTTCCAGAATCAAAGTTCCAAATAATAGATGCAATTAAGAAATGTTCAGCTTATTGCAAGCGCAATGTTCTGCCCAATTACTTCTTTTAGTTATGACATTTTTAGTTGGACGTTTCGTCGTATTTTGAGACCACTATCTCCTTGTGAGTTCTGTTTTAAAGTAAGGATTTATCTGAAGCCAAAGAAAATGAAATATGATGAAAGTAATTTAGAGAACATAGTTTCTTTCTTCACTTGGCTCAAGTGAGCTTACTTACCGCAGGATTTTTTGTCTCCCAGGAAAACAATTCCACATATTATTAACCCTATCACGAAAGAAGTGACGATTCCTGTGATTATTGCCGTGTTTGAGCAAGACCTCATCCAGTCATCTGAAAGGTTAATAGAACAAAAATGAGCATATTATGATGCACAATACATCAGTAAAGATTTTTTTTGGAACATGTGTAAAAGGAGATGTGCAAAGTAAATAATACTACTTAGTTACTCTTTGTTCTGACTAATTTTTCACCAATTTTTGTTTTTATGTTAATGTGGTGTAAACACGGCCGTGGTGCCCAGTTAACAGCGATACACCATGATTTTACGTTAAGCGATAAACTCAAACTGGCATTAAAAACTATCAACCACTTATGCAGTGCAAAAAACATAAAACAGTTAACATTTACGGAGCTCTTAAAGTACAACCAGAATGTTTTGGGTGTTTCATTTCAGACCACTGTAATCTGATATACCTGGGATGTAAATCTCTGTGTTCTTGGTCTGATTGAGTTTTCTCTCATGGACTTTGCAGGTCACTCTGTGGTAAAAAAAAAAAAAGACAAAGTGTCAGTTTTACTTTTATTTCAAGATTTGAAAAAAGGAGAGAATTTATAAATTGAGCATAATCATGTGAATAAAAGGAAAAGACAGTATGTGGAGGCACAAAACGTTTAGCATTTACTGGATACTTTCACTGAC
>CAEFZX010017076.1:0-14240 GCA_903066825.1 Alfaro cultratus
ATGCAGGGCCGGTCCAAGGCTGCAAGAGGCCTGGAGCAGAATCTGACTTATGGGCCCCTCTGGCTGCTAAAACATCAGAACCTTAACAGCTTCTGTTGGATTTAATCTGGGAGAGGAGAGCAGATTAACTGGCCAACATAAAAACAATCAGTTATAATTGCAGTTTATTAATTTGTATTTGTGAACAAACAGCTCAAACTCAAAGATTAAACTCACAGCATCAGGTTGTTGCTATGGTAACAAAACAATTCAACTATGAATATTGTTCTTTGAACTTTTATAAAGTAAACTTGCCAGCTCCTTAAAATCTTAAATTTAAATGTTAAATTTAAAATATTTAAATTTATGTTGAAACCATTGAATCAAATTCAGCAGCATCGATCAGCTCAATAAATAAATGTTACATTTATGTATCTGTGTTAAAATATGATCATTTATGGCCCCTGGAGGCCTGGGGGCCCGATGGAGTCACTGACTTAATTTGGATTAAACAGAAATGCAAATAATTGTTATTCATTTTAACTATTTTATGATTTGTTGTTTTTAAGATTCCTGTAATTATATGTTACTGGAAAACAACTGGCCATGTTTTCCAGTAACATATAATAACCCAGTAATATTTTTACATTTCCTGTCAACTTGACATGTTTTACTACAAAAACACGGCGGCAGACCAGCAGGCTGAGCAGGTTGACTGGGGAAATCCTGCAGAAACATCTTTGCTGTTCAGCTGTGATCCCTATTTATTCAATAATTTAGCAGCAAAAAGGATTTGAATTGAAAATGTTTCTATTGACAACTATATCTGTCAATATAGTTTGATTAAAATAATATTTACTTTAATCAAACTAAATATAGTTTAGTTTAATCAGTAGGAACTAAACTAATGAGCTCCTACCAGGAGTCAGGGGCTGGTATACAAACGTGTGTGTGTGCGTAAAGGTGTAAAGGTGTAAAGGCGTAAAGGTGTAAAGGTGTACGCTCACCTTGTGCCTGAACAGGTGCTGCTGGTAGTTGCCGGGATTCTTCATCACCTTCAGGCAGAAGACGCAGAGCAGGAACAGCGTCTCTCTGTGGAAGGTGGCGAAGTGCTGCACGACGTCCGAGTAGAAGGACGAGCGAAACGAGCACACCTGGAGACACCTGAGGTCAGAGCCAGCGATGAGAGAGAGCAGGTGCGGGGGGCGGGGCACTCACCTGGCAGACGTAGGGCATCTCGCCCGGCTTGTGGTTGGACTTCATGTGGTTGAGGAAGGCCGGCTCGCTGTCGAAGGCCCACTCACAGATCCGACATAGACCTGGAGGAGAGGACGGACAGGATGAGGCAGCAGCAGGAGAACACCTGGCCGCCGCAGGTGAGGCTCTTACAAGTGGACTGGGCGGAGCCGTGGACCTGGTCCTGGTGGTCCCTCAGCTGGCTCTGGGACGAGAACTGGCGGTAGCAGAACCGACAGCACTGACGCTCTTTACTCTCCACTACCAGCTCCGAGTGGTGCAGGATGTGCTGCATCAACCTGGAGACACAGGTAAACTGGTGAACAGGTGAGTCCCGGTGAGTTCAGGTGAGTCCAGGTGAGTTCAGGTGAGTCCAGGTGAGTCCAGGTGAGTCCAGGTGAGTTCAGGTGAGTCCAGGTGAGTTCAGGTGAGTTCAGGTGAGTCCAGGTGAGTTCAGGGAATTTCAGTTGAGTCCAGGGGAGTTCAGGTGAGTTCCGGGAATTTCAGGTGAGTCCAGGTGAGTTCAGATGCGTCCAGGTGAGTTCAGGTGTGTCCAGGTGAGTTCAGGTGAGTTCTGAGAATTTCAGGTGAGTCCAGGTGAGTTCAGGTGCGTCCAGGTGAGTTCTGGGAATTTCAGGTGAGTCCAGGTGAGTTCTGGGAATTTCAGGTGAGTCCAGGTGAGTTCTGGGAATTTCAGGTGAGTCCAGGTGAGTTCAGGTGAGTCCAGGTGAGTTCAGGGGAGTTCAGGGGAGTTCAGGGGAGTCCAGGTGAGTTCAGGGCAGTCCAGGTGAGTCCAGGGCAGTCCAGGTGAGTTCAGGGAATTTCAGTTGAGTCCAGGTGAGTCCAGGGGAGTTCAGGTGAGTTCTGGGAATTTCAGGTGAGTCCAGGTGAGTTCAGGGAATTTCAGGTGAGTTCAGGGGAGTCCAGGTGAGTTCAGGGAATTGCAGGTGAGTCCAGGTGAGTTCAGGGGAGTCCAGGTGAGTTCAGGTGAGTCCAGATGAGTTCAGGGGAGTCCAGGTGAGTTCAGGGAATTTCAGTGAGTCCAGGTGAGTTATGGGACTTTCAGGTGAGTCCAGGTGAGTTCAGATGAGTTCAGGGGAGTTCAGGGGAGTCCAGGTGAGTTCAGGTGAGTCCAGATGAGTTCAGGGGAGTCCAGGTGAGTTCAGGGGATTCCAGGTGAGTCCAGGGGAGTCCCGGTGACTCCAGGTGTGCCCACCTGAGATTGTTCTCTGCCCTGAAGCAGCAGATGTTGCAGGTGAAAGAGAAGATGGCGGCTCCAGGAGGCGGCGGCCTCCTCAGGCTGACGTCTCCGCTGAACCTGCCGTAGTAAAACTCCTCCACACTCATCACCACCCTGGGGGGCGCAGCCGCGGTCGCCGTGGTAACCACACGCTGGGTGGGGCCTGGAGCTGTGGGGGCAGGTGAGCCAGGAATCGTTAGTCTGAACCGGTCCGGGAGTCATTCTGGTTGCTATCGGTTACAGAACCAGATCAGAACCACTCCAGGTCACTGACTGGACCTGGGTGTCTCACCTGTGGCGGCACTGAGGGGCGTGACCTTCAGGACTCCGTTGGTGGAAGCGGGCCGGAGGCTCGGAGAACCGGCCAGCTTCAGGGAGCCGGTGCCGCCCACAGGCGCCACCTGCAGGTTGACTGTAAAACAGCAGTAGAGTGGTGAGTCCAGCGGGTCGGTTAACAATCTGGCGGCGCGTCCGCAAGGCTCACCGGATCCCGGAGCACCGGTTCTGATGGTCAGAGTGGTGAAGCCGGATCCCGGGTGAGCCGGACCGAGTCCGGTCTGGTTCTGAGACAAGACGGCAGACACAGCCACAGCGGGTCGGACCAGCTGGCCCAGAGTTGGCGCTGTGGAGACAAGGGGCAGGTGAGCGGGGTCAGAGGTCAGCGGCGTGCGTTCCGGGCCAAGCGGACCTACACTGGATCAGCTGGACCGTCTGTAGGTTGGGCTGCAGGTTGAGGACCAGCGGGGCGCCGGGAGTCATCACCGTGGGAACCTGGAAGCCCTGCAACAGGAAGCATGCCATCAGCGTCCAGGTCGCCATGGAAACGGGCCAGTGGCCTCAGGCACGGCCCTGTACCTGCGCGGTGAGGAGGATCGGCTGGGCGGCACCGGCGCCGGGCCCGGCCGGGAGGAGGAACGTTCCACCGGCGGTCTGCGTCAGGATGAGGGGCGGAGCCTGAGCCCTGAGGGGCGGGGCCGAGGCGGCGGGTTTGGAGGTGGAGACGGAGAGAGGTGGAGGAGGGGCCGAGGAGACGAAGGGCGGTGCACCTGAGGGACAGACAGATGAGCACTGGTGCACCTGGACTCACCTGGGGGGGAGGGGACACTCACCTGCTGGGACAAGTGTGCTGGGCTTGGGAGATCTGGGGGGCGGAGTCTCACAGGGTGAAGAATCCTCCACTGTGGAAACAAAACATCAGGTCAACCTTTGATCCTGCTGCACCTGTCCAGGTGGACCAGCGTCCACAATCTAATGATGATATAGCGCTTTAGCATTAGCCTCTGCTAAATCTAATGATGATATGGCGCTTTAGCATTAGCTTCTGCTAAATCTAATGATGATATGGCGCTTTAGTATTAGCTTCTGCTAAATCTAATGATGATCTAGCGCTTTAGCATTAGCCTCTGCTAAACCTAATGATGATATAGCGCTTTAGCATTAGCCTCTGCTAAATCTAATGATGATATAGCGCTTTAGCATTAGCCTCTGCTAAATCTAATGATGATATAGCGCTTTAGCATTAGCCTCTGCTAAATCTAATGATGATATAGCGCTTTAGCATTAGCCTCTGCTAAATCTAATGATGATATAGCGCTTTAGCATTAGCCTCTGCTAAATCTAATGATGATATAGCGCTTTAGCATTAGCCTCTGCTAAATCTAATGATGATATGGCGCGTTCCGGATTGCAGTTCCACTGCAGAAGTTCTGAACCTGAAATGTTCTGGTGTGAAGCTGAAACACAGTCCGCTGAAGACCATTACTAAAGACCCAGTTCTGTTCAGGTTCTTCCGTAAAATGTGCAGGTACCTGGAGCCCAGCTCAGGTCCAGAAGAGCCCTGATCTGGACCCGTACCAGCAGAGCGTTTTTGTCCCACCTGGCTCTCCGTAGTTGTCCGTGTACTCCATGTCGTCTTCCTCCACGCTGTCGTCCACCTGTTGCCACGGTTCCAGCTCCTCCTCCTCACACTCCATAAACAGCTCAGTGTCCATGTTGCTATGGAGACAGAACAATCCGGGTCCAGTCCGACCCAGTTTTGATAACTTTATTACAGTTCAAAGGTCATGTGGAGTCAGTATAAGAAAGATTAATGTCATTAAAACTCAACAACATAAAACGGATCCAGACGTCTGGAAAAACCTGGAAACCTTAAACCAGCAGGAGGCGCCACAATTACACTGAGATTGATGCTTAAAGTCACGACTGAGACGCGAAGCCTCTACTTTTATAATATAACGTCACTGCAGCAGGAAACTTTTCATATTTTCCGTCAATTTGACCTGCAAGCCAAATATCCTGAACATGACCTGAGTGGTGTGAGCGCGGCTCTAACAGCTATAATCATAATAATGATTAAATCTAAGGAGAAGACAAAGACAACTCTCTTTCATAATATGAAAGGTTTTTATAATGACTAATAAAGTCTTGTCTTCTTCTTTGTTTTATGCTGATTGGAAGACCAGCTATAACGGTGCACTACTGCCACCATCTGGACTGGGGGATGACAAGAAATTAACAGCAATAAGAAAAAATTTATTTTGTCTCTTTTGTGGTTCATATGCAATATCTTCCATAAACTCATGATTCATTAAGACCTATTCTGATACATGTAATCATTGATTCTAGCTCCCTGTTGTCGTTGTATTTTCCACATTTATCTGAATAATATGGAAATGTGTCCCTGTATCAACTATGTTACAGTTTTCATGCAAGGTTTTCTTAAATATTAATTAATCATCGTTTTACATCTAACTTTGAAGAAACTATTTTAGTTGTACGCCCTAACTCAGACTGAGGTTAAACTTGTCGCTGCAGTACCAGCAGTAGCCGCAGGGGGCGCCCGCGTCCCGAAGGTCCTATTTGTTCCTTTGATTCTCCCTGCAGTTTCTCTGTTCCGGCGGGAACAAACTTCCAGCCCGAACCGGAACACCAGTAGAAGAGACTGCGGGTCACTGTGGACTCAGAGCCGGTACCGAGTCCGGTAGAACCGCAGCTGTACGGTTCTCCGGTCTGTGTCCGCCCGCCCTGCTCCTCCAGCGGCTGTCCACACACACACACCGAGTACACCCTCCCACCGCCCGGCTAGCTCTGTCCACTGGCTCCAGGTCAAACCGAACCGTTCCTACCTGCAGTTGGAGCGTCGCTTCGGCAGTCGGACCGAACCGATTCGGACGGTTCTACTCTTTCTTCACGCGCGCTGCAGTTCGACACGTAGGGGGCGGGCCTTCCTCCTCGTAGTTTGTTTCAGAGCCGTAGATTGGCTCTTGGGGTCTGACGTTACGTCCCCATCAGACAGCTCTGCCTTTGATTGGTTGATGAGAATTTTCCTGGAGTAACCAACGTGAGCTGCGGGTTTTCGAAAGATCAAGGATTACCCGGCCCCGTTCGACCGGAGTGGGTTCTGTGACCCGGAGCGGTGCAGCTCATAACCTTTTACACACAAACAAACATCAACTGCGGCCAGTATGGCGGCCTGGCAGCGCCAAACTGCAGGAACATCCAGAGACGTCCGCCATATTGGTTTTGGTGTTTTGAAGGGGCGTGGTTACGAATTGCGACGTCACGAGTTAACCTGAAAAGGACTTCCTCTTGTTAAACAAAGACAAAAACACACAAATAGAAACCAGAGGCTGTTTGGTGTTTTATTCATTTATTGTTTTTAATAACATTTAAATCAAATAAAGACAAGACAACCTGAAGAAACCATTTTTTTTGTTGGGGATTAAAAGCGTCTCCAACCGGGTGTTGTGTGAAAAAGTAATCACACCCTATAGATTCTATAGGCGAAAACACGGCGGACGCCTCGGCGCCCCGACCGCCAGACTGAGCAGGTTTTCTGGGGAAACCCTGAACATGGCCAGTCGCTAATGCAGTTAGAGATTTATCTCTAACTGCTCTTTTGAGAAAAAGTCACAAGCTATAACTATCTAGCTGAGTTATCAGTGTTGGTTCTCTCATCAATCAATAAATCAATCAATAAAGTTCACACACACATTTCAGCAACAAGGCATTTAAAACAGCTTTACATCATAAAACCACAAGAAACACAAAAGTCGGAAACACAGTGAACAAATATCAAGTTTCATCGTTAAACATCAGATCATTCATCTTCTGGAGGGTCAGAGGTCAGAGGTCATTTCCTGCTGTAACCTGAGCCAGAGGGACTTATAGATATTGAATCAGAGAAGTCCTAGGATGGAGCCTTGGGGAACCCCACATGTTCCCCACATTCCCCACATTGGGGAACCCCACATCTAACCTCTTGATGGGACGTTTCCTACGAAAACAAAGAAATCCCAGTTCTTCAAGTCGGACCAGAACCAGTTGAGTTCTGGACCGGAGAGTCTGACCCAGTAACATGACCAGAACCAGAACCAGCTCAGTGGTTCTTCCACCGTCTGTGTTTATATGGACGTCATTGAACACTTTGACTAGGCCGGTCCCAGTGCTGCGGTAACCATGGAGACCAGACTGAAAGCAGCTGTTTAACTGATTTTCCTGGCCACGCCCCCTCCTGGCCCCGCCCCTGGCCCCGCCCTCGTCAGGGGGCGGGGCTTCCACAGCGGCATAGTTGTGTTCATTGTGAACTTCAGCTTCCTGTGTTGCCCCCTAGAGGACGGGAGAGGGAACAGCTGCTGTCCAGCATGTCTGTCCCAAAAGACAGACATGCTGGACAGCAGATCCGGTTCTAGTTTGTTGCGGTACTGGTTTGGTTCTGGCCTGGTTCTGTTTGTGTGGTTTCCAGCTGTTCTAATCCTTCCGGTTCTTCAGATGGTAACTGATCCCAGAGCAGCTCTGATCCATAATCTGCTCTAATCTGTTAATCCGTCCTCCTCTGGGCCGGTTCTACTCGGTTCTGCTCAGTCTGCGCCGACCTGCAGGGATGGAAGCCGCAGCTCCAGAGGAGTTCCTGGTTCTGCCGTGGCCCGGCGGTGGCGGGCCGGACCCGGGGCCTGGAGGCGGCGGCATCCTGCTGACGTGTGGAGCCGTTGTGGGAGTCACTCTGATCTGTAAGAACATTTTACCGGACCAGAACCAAGACTAGAAAGAACCAGAACTCCAGTTTATAGACGATGCATTAATTATTAATAAGAACTATTTCTGATCTCGTTTAGATAAAAACCTTTGGAGGTTTTCCTCCCTGAAGTTTTGATGAATCATGTTTTCACATCTTACTGTAATCATTGTAATAAACATATAGCCACCATTTACAGTGGAATCTGAAAAGTGTGGCATGGATTTGTATCTAAACCATCCCATAATATCAGACTGGTTCTCCAGTCAGCATGATGCTGCCACTACTTGCAGGCATGTTGAGCTGATTTCTCCCTTAAAGCGTTTTTCCACCAGCCCCTCTAGCCGGTCCCGGTCTCATATCGGTCCCGGTCTCATATCGGTCCCGGTCTCATATCGGTCCGGTCTCATATCGGTCCCGGTCTCATATCGGTCCGGTCTCATAT
Source organism: Alfaro cultratus (assembly GCA_903066825.1). Taxonomy (NCBI): domain Eukaryota; kingdom Metazoa; phylum Chordata; class Actinopteri; order Cyprinodontiformes; family Poeciliidae; genus Alfaro; species Alfaro cultratus. The sequence continues at coordinate 7,915 of CAEFZX010017076.1, forward strand.
CGGTCCGGTCCGGTCTCATATCGGTCCCGGTCTCATATCAGTCCCGGTCTCATGTCGGTCCGGTCTCATATCGGTCCCGGTCTCATGTCGGTCTGGTCTCATATCAGTCCGGTCTCATATCGGTCCCGGTCTCATGTCGGTCTGGTCTCATATCGGTCCGGTCTCATATCGGTCCGGTCTGGTCTCATATTGGTCCGGTCTCATCTTGGTCCCGGTCTCATGTCGGTCCGGTTTCATATCGGTCCGGTCTGGTCTCATATTGGTCCGGTCTCATCTTGGTCCCGGTCTCATATCGGTCCGGTCTCATCTTGGTCCCGGTCTCATATCGGTCCGGTCCGGTCCTGGTTGTTGTTGGCGGGTCGTGAGCAGCAGCTGCTGCGTTCAATTCTCTGCTGTAGAAACTCAGCAAAGGAGAACCTCCAGGTTCTGGTTCTGATGATGTCAATCAGTTTAAATTTATAACAGGGATAACAGGGTGATAAAGCCTTTGATCGATTGATTAATTTACTATCATCCATCCATCCATCCATCCATCCATCCATCCATCCATCCATCCATCCATCCATCCATCCATCCATACATCCTATCCGGGTCGCGGGGTCAGCAGCCTAAGTAAGGAGGCCCAGACTTCCCTCCCCAGCCTCTTGTTCCCAAGTTGTTCCCAGGCCAGCAGAGAGACATCGTCCCTCCAGCGTGTCCTGGATCTTCCTCTCCTCCCGGTGGGACCTGAACTCCTCACCAGAGAGGTTCCATCCTGACCAGGAGCCTCAACTGGCTCCTCTCAGTGTGGAGGAGCAGCAGCTCTACTCTGAGTCCCTCCTGGATGACTGAGCTTCTCTCTAAGGAAGAACCCAGACACCCTGAGGAGAAAACCCATTTCAGCCGCTTGTATCCGCGACCTCGTTGTTTCGGTCACGACCCAAAGCTCATGACCATAGATGAGGGTGGGAATGTAGATCGACTGGTAAATCGAGAGCTTCGCTTTCTGACTCAGCTCTCTCTTCACCACGACGGATCGGTACAGCGCCGCTTCACGGCAGACGCTGCGCCAAACCGCCTGTCGATCTCCCGCTCTGAAGACCCCTATGACAAACAAAAACTTTGGACCTCGTGTTCCCTCGCCTGGACGCGGGTCACCAGGGCCCCATTCTGGAGCCAGGCCTGGAGGTGGGGCATGTTGGCGAGCGCCTGGTGGCCGGGCTTTAATCCATGGAGCCCGGCCGGGCTCAGCCCGAAGAGGAAACATGGGTCCCCCTTCCAATGGGCCCACTACCTGTAGGATAAAGATTTCCCAGCACATCTGGATTTATGTGATGCAGTCAAAAGATGTGAACATTTTTCCACACCTGGAATTTTTTTTAATCCAAAGGAAAACTAAAAATTACATCGATCTGATATTATATAGTTCTGGTGTTTCACATTGTTAGGAGAAAAGTGCAGAAAGCTGAGCAGCTGCTCCATTTCTGTCTTCTTTGTCCTTCTGCTAGCAGCACAGAACAGTAAAGCTCCTGTTAGCATCTCAAAGAGCGTCCAGCTCTAACTGTTTCAGCTCGGCGTTTATTTTTAGCTCGTTAAGGTAACATCACCTGTTAGAGCCTTGGTTGGTTCTGCTGGTACAAATGAGTGTGGAGAAATGTCCAGGGTCCAGATTAGGTCCTTTGTTGTTCCTCTCCTCTCTTTCATGTGGGAAATTATCTAGATTCGCCTTAATTTTTATTTTTTATCACAGCCAATAGTGACACCGTGTAGCTTTATCTAAAATGACACCAGTCAAACTCAATATGATCAACAACTACTGGGGTGAAGTTAGCCTTGCTGTGTTTAGTCTGCAGACTCCAGTACAGAATGGACCTGATGACGTCATCAACCCATCGGTGAAAACATGGCGACCCCCAGGGGTGAAAAATATAACAAATAATATAAATTTATGAGTTAATTATGAGTTTGGGACTATCACAAACAGGAATATTTTACTTTATAGGAAAATTACAATATATTTAGGCCAACATGTCTCAGCTCTGATTTAAGGGACGGGTTAGGGTTAGACCTCATCGGTATGTCAGTGCCGTCTTTTCTCTACTACCTCCGGCTCAGTAAGCAGAAGGGTCAGAGGTCATCTGGAGACACAGAGCTAATGCTATTAGCATAGAGAGGTGCTGTAGTTCTGCCTGAGCTCCAGTAGGGGGAGCAGTGCTGTTGCTTCAGACATCAGCTTCTGTTCTGCATGTGAAGCTGATTTGAGCTGAAGTTTACCTGTTTACCACAGAAACATCAACCTCTGCCCCCTGGTGGCTTGAAGAGGTATCGGCACATTTCTATGAGATCTGAAGCACAGAAATGTTCCCAGATCCAGCTGTTCCTCACGGCCTCACCTGCAGCTGTCTGTCTGTCTCCAGGTGTGGTGGTGCTCAGGAAGTGGATCGCAGGTGGAGTGTGCCGCTGTTTGGTCCGGCTGGATGGGAAAACGGTTCTGGTGACCGGAGCAAACACGGGCATCGGGAAAGAGACCTGCAGAGACCTGGCAGGGAGAGGTGAGACGGCTACTGCTCACCTGGTGGACAGGTGTGCTCCGGTTCAACCTGACTGCTACCAAAGGAGGTTCGGATGGGTCCAGAACCCAAATCAATGATTTACTCTCATTATGAACCCGCCCAGAAATGGACATGAGAACGATGAAACGGTGTTTATGTGAACATTACAATGTAACTAAACCAGATTATACTGGTGACTACATGAATGTTTAGGGTTCTGTCTTTTCATGTCAGTTTGTTTAGTTCTGCAGTATTTTATCTAAAGCTGTCTCAGTGCTGCCCTCTCAGTGTTGAACTGTGGTACTGCAGGCGAGTCTTCCTGTTTTGATGCGGTCCAGCTTTCTAGTTCCCTCACATCTGATATCTGAGAAAACGTTTAATAACCTAAAAAACTCAGAAGATTTGAGGAAACTGAATTTGTCTGTGTTTATAGGAAAATGGAGATTTAGGGTTCCACGCATTATAGTCTGCAACAAATGATGTGGAGATATTTTCACAAACTCGCTTTGACACGATTCCTAATCGACTCGTGTTGTATCAACTTGATCATGTAAAACTCAGTTTGAAAGCAGTTCAACGCACAGATGGACCTCCTGGCTCCATGTTAGATTCCTAACAGGACGTGCTGGTTGTTTTGGAGCATTCTGATTGGCTGACAGGATTTAGCTTGACACTGCACTTCCTCCTATGGGTTTGGCATGTTTAAAACAACGCTAAGTGGCAGATTGGTTCATGTGGATCAAAGCTTTCCTGAAACTAATCCTTTGTGTATGATGTGATTTTTCTAAATGATGTGGTGGAGATTCTTGTCTTTAGAAAGACCTGGCTACTGTGGACAAGACCGCAGACACACAGCGCCACCCTGTGGACAGTCAGGAGGAAACACAACAAAGAACCATGTTGCTAGATTGGTCACTAGTTGTTTTTTTGGTAAGAAGTCATTAGAGGGTCTGAAAGGTTTGTAAGTTTTCAACAGTACTGTCTTGAGGACAGCCCCGCTCATCCCCACACTTAGCCACACCCTCTGTCTCTTGGCTCCGCCCACTTTGGTGGAATTTTTATTAATTTGTCAGAGGCGGAGTTTCCCTTTCAAAAGGGTTTAAAGTTCTGACTGGTTGTCGTTGGACTCTGGTCACCAGTCCATCACCAGCAGGTATGAGGCAAAGATCCTGAAGCTGGGATGAGCTTCCTTCGCAGGGCAAAGAGAGGCTCCATCACCCAGGAGGATAGCAGAGCTAATCCGCTCCGCTGGGCTTATCTCCTGGGCATTAATAGCTGTCAGGTAAACCCATAATCAGTTCCTGAACAGCAGGATGTGTGGGTTCTCCAGGAGCCCGGGTGGTGATGGCCTGCAGGGATCTGAGCCGGGCCGAGCGGGCAGCGGCCGAGATCCGGCAGTCTACCGGAAACGGGAACGTGGTGATCAGACACCTGGACCTGGCTTCCGTGTACTCCGTCAAACAGTTCGCCAAGGACTTCCTGGACAGTGAAGACAGACTGGACATCCTGGTCAACAATGCAGGCGAGCTCACCTGTCCTGTCTGTGTCCTTGTCTGTCTCTGTGCTCACCTGTCTACATCCTGCAGGTGTGATGATGTGCCCTAAATGGATCACAGAAGACGGCTTTGAGACTCAGATAGCCGTCAATCACCTGGGTCACTTCCTGTTGACCAATCTGCTGCTGCCATTGCTGAAGAGCACCACCTCCAGCCGTGTGATCAACGTGTCATCCATTGCCCACCGGGGAGGTGTGACCTCTGACCTCACCGTCTTAACGTGTCTGATCCCTGCAGATGGTTGAAGTCTGTTCTGGTTCCCAGGGCAGATCAACTTTGATGACTTGTTCTTCAGCCGGCGACCGTACAGCGCGCTGGAGAGCTACCGGCAGAGCAAGCTGGCTAACGTTCTCTTCACCCGAGAACTGGCTCGACGTCTCAGAGGTTCACGCAAGTCCACAAACACTAGAACAACCTTGGACCCAAAGGTGAGTTGCTCTCACCTCTGGGTCCAAGGTAGGAGAAGAAGAATTGCAGAGAAAGTCCAGTCCTTTAACTAGACCCTAAGAAGACCAACTACCTGCATGGCTTATGCTGCGGAGCACATTCCTCCTATATGTCTGAGAAAATCTCCAGACAAGCAACACCCTCCACCCCATCTGATTCCCTTTCCCCCACCCACTCAATCGCCTTCATTAACACTGAAGATTATATGATGATGTCATCAGCACTGCACTGTGATTGGTTCCTAATTGTATCCTCACTTGTTCTACAGGTTCTGGCGTGTCAGCCTTCTGTCTTCATCCTGGGGTGATCCGGACCGAGCTGGGGCGCCATGTAGAGGCCTGGTTCCCCCTGCTGGGGGCGCTGCTGAGGCTTCCCGCCCTGCTGCTAATGAAGACTCCCTGGGAGGGCAGCCAGACCACCGTGTTCTGTGCCGTGACGCCAGGCCTGGAGGAACTTTCAGGCCAATACTTCAGGTAGAAGGCGGGGCTCACCTGGTCAGATGGATTTTCGACTGTTTTGTGGAAGTCTTGTCCTGGTGGACCGTGTGACGTTCAGAACCTTCTGTGTCCACAGTGACTGCGCAGAGAAGGAGGCGGCGCCGGAGGGACAGGACGACGAGGCAGCCTGGAGGCTGTGGGAGGAGAGCGCCCGATTGGTCAGACTGAAGGACACCTGCTGACCTGTGACCTGCGGGCTGACACACAACAGGAAGAGACGACAGCAGTGACCCTCTGCACAGAGCGAGGACCAAACAGGACCGGTGCTAGAACCTTAAGTGGTCCGGTCAAACCCAGTAAAAAACTTTCCTCTTGTCTGGTACCCAGTTGAACCCGAGGTCGTTGAACCGGCCCTGAGTGCTGACCGGTTGACAGAAAGAAACCAGCTTAACGTTACTCTGAAGCTTCCTTGTCCAGCTGGTGTTTGTTTTATCATCCGAATTGCTTCCTCCAGGACTGTGACGGCCCTTTCACTCCAGAACCGTCTGGTACCTTCAAATGGACCACAGTCGGTCCCTTCTGGTGTCTGAACCTTTGAACTCTAGTCCAGCTGAAAACTCTACGGTAAACCTGGTGCAAGAAACAACTGGACAGGAAGTGATGTCTGATTCATCAAGGTAGATGGTAAAACGTGTAACCATAGCAACATGTGGTATCCTGTGACCAGTTTCCATGGTGTCGGACATCCAACAGACCGACTCTTCACGGTCCGTCCAGAACCTTCCCTTCTCTTGTTGCACCTTTTGGTTCCTTTCAGGTTTCTTTGTTCTTCTGTCTGTTTCTCCCTTGATGTGTTTGAAACAGGGAGACCTTAAGCCCAGTTCACACTGCACGATTTCAGAATAGTCGGCCGATCGTCGGCTGACTCTCAAAACCTGTTACAGCTGGCCGATTTAAAATCGTAGGTGTAACAGGTTCGATCGTAGAGTGTGAGGTTTCACTCAATGACATTCCAAGTCCAGATACAAAATCCCTTAAAATTCTGCTCTACCTGGGTTGTGCTGTGGTGGCGCAGGGGTTTAGCACGCCCCGCTTGGAGGCCCCAGTCCCCGACGCGGACGTCGCGGGTTCGACTCCCGGCCCCGGCGACCCTTGCCGCATGTCTTCCCCCTTCCTGTCAGCCTACTGTCACAAAAAATATGAGCCACTAGCGCCGCAAAAACTCTTCGGAGAAAAAAATGAACAAAACAAAAATACTGCGCTACTGTAACCCTGCTGTATTTGCTTTTCTGTATTTCTTTTACTTTATGGGTAGTGTCCCTTTAAGAGCACATTACGACTTTCCTTTACGGCAG
>CAEFZX010017080.1:0-18024 GCA_903066825.1 Alfaro cultratus
GGTTTAGCACGCCCCACGTTTGGAGGCCTCAGTCCTCGACGCGGACGTCGCGGGCTCGACTCCCGGTCCCAGCGACCTTTGCCGCATGTCTTCCCCCCTCTCCTTCCCCCCCCCTGTCAGCCTACTGTTGTGGAAAATGCGAGCCACTAGCGCCACAAAAAACTCTTTGGAGAAAAAAATGATAAAAAAAATAATAAAATACAAGTATAACTAACTCTTCTGTTTCATTCACCCAGTTCATGACTCTATGCCATTCCTAGAGTCAGGAATTGTACAGTACAAACTGGTTACTAAATAAACAAAACACAACAGTCAGACCAGCGTTACATCTAGGTGTTTCCCTTCTGCCACACACCTGACTGGAATAAGTAGGTGATTAACAGGCTTCTGCAGCATTTGATGACATGCAGAGGAGATCATGCAATCATTTGAATCAGGTGATCTGGAACAAAGTCACATCTATAACATGCAGGCCAGTTGGTCCTGAGGACCAGAGCTGAGAAACATTGGAACACAATTAGTGTTCAGAATGATTTTTCTTCCTTTGAAAAATACTGTGAAAGATATCAAAGTAAGCTTAGAATAATATCTTTCTGTTTTGTCACAAACATTTTTGTCTTTGTTAGATATTTGAAATTTGCTAGCTTGGTATGACCTAGAGTAATAATTATTACCTCAAAATACTTTGGCAAAATAGAACTGGTGTCTCCTGGTTTTGGTCTATAACAGATGGATTACATTTTCTCATTTTTGTTGTGACCTATAATTTTTCCACAGCATGTGGAGGCTCCATCATGCTGACAGATAATGATCCACCTGGCTACATCACATCACCAAATTATCCACAGAATTACCCCCAGAACATTGACTGTACCTGGGTGATAACCGTACCCAATGGAGAAGCTGTCCAAATTGACTTTGAGGAAGATTTCTACATTGAACCCACAACCAGGTATATTTGCTGTTTTCTTCTCACTTTCTAATATGGCCATTGCTATATAATAACTTCTATTTTATACAGTATTGTGCACAAGTAAAAATAGGCCCTCACAGTCATTTTTAATATAATGACATATTCCTTGAAATAAATGTAATTATTTTACTGTTATCTCAAAGTGAATTAAATCATATGAGGTTTATTGTGGACTCGTTCAACCGCCAGAACTCAGAAATAAATTCAGGAGCAGCATCTAGTTTAAACAAAATTATTGTCTTGTTATAAAGAGATTTATATCTCACTAAAACCGAAATGTCTTCTCTTTTAAATATGAAATGTCATATCAGTAAAACAGAAACACCTATTGGGATTTTTAGATGTCATTTGGGAGAAACAATGAGTGTGCTGTCCTCGCCCTGAGTTTTCGACTTTTCACCAGCTAGACAGCCAGATAACGACGCTCCAATAACCAAACTTATTTCTTTTTTACTGGTTTATTGAAGAGTGGCCTCTGACCACTGCCATCATTTAGCCATCGTAAACTGAAACATACAAGACTGAGTATTAGCTAACGAACATAGCAAATTAGCCATTCTTGCTGCGAGCTAACATAAAAAATATTTTCTTAAACGATTCCAACATACAATTATTTACACCACAGTTACGTAAAACAAAGAGAGTTATTATCTTCACAATCAAACAATACTTCCGAACAAATCTTGTCCGAAACAATGTGTGAAGATAATAATCAGCTGAATTCTATGAACTGTTCTGTGTTGCGTTCCACCATCTTGGATCTATTTTCCTTTGTTTAGTGTCACCAAACATAACAAAACATCCACCAGGGGGTGCTCTAGTGCGGTTTTCAACCTTGCTGGTCCAGTTTAACTTACAAAAGGCAGCACAATGAGAGTAGGAGAGTCACAGTGAGCCCCTGTGTGTCTTTTTATGTAGTCATAATCTTTCAAATGAACATAGTTTTATGTCTCGAGAAAATGAAATTGTGCTCCAGAATTTATTTCCATCCTCTTGCAGTTAAATCCTTCCATAGTTTATGGCTCTAATACACAGGGTTTAGTATTTGCTTGTCCATAATCTGTAATCATCTGATATATTGGATTGATGGAGGGAGTGAGGGGGGATTAGGAACTCTTAATCAGACTGTTTAGACATTTAAGAATAAAAGGCTTAAATCGCTGGAATTGTTTTGATATTTAGACAATCCAGAGTACCAGATGTACTTGAATAGAACATATAAGTTCAGCTGCTGGGAAACCTCCTCAGAGAGGACTCCTATGACAGTACCTTTCAGCTCTGGTGTTGGTCTTCCTTTAGTTATTATTTTCTGCTTCGATTGAAAATCCACTTGACAAAACAGTTTAAATGTAGAAATGTAATGATCCATGTTGACTAGAGGAGAAAACAAAAAAATCTATCGCTGCACTTGACTTATTTACTCTATGGCTACTTGTCTGCCATTTATGATCACTCCTTAGCACACGAATCACATTACATACACAAAGTTGGTAACAAAAAGCACTGTACATTATATGCATAAGCTAAATTATGGAAAATCAGTTCATATATTAAATATTTTTTAACCATTTTATTGGCAACAAACACACAGGAGGAACATGCTCTCATCAAATGGCAGCCAGCGCAGTTAACAAGAGGTTGTGCAATCCAAGATGAGGCTCAGCTTCCTGCTGCTTCACCAGTTGCGCTTCTGAGCATTTGAATGGAAAATTACAAAAATTCAGCGATTTTTGTAGAAACATTTTTCAAAATTGGTTAAGCTGAATGAAAGCTTAATTCTTTATAGTGCAAACCACAGGGTGAAAATGGCAATATAAATGATCATATCATTATATATTATTCTTCCATGACTCTGCCTCACCTTCCTCCCCTGGCCGCACGTCACTGGTTTAGGTATAAAACAACACTGTATGTGTTTGGTACGTGAGCCAGGCAAACTAACAAGGCTGCACTTGTATACATCTTTGTTTGTATGTGATTTTATCTTTGCTTTTTGTGTGTGTGTTTTTCTACAGCTGTAGCTTTGATTACTTGGAACTTCGAGATGGCTCATCATTGAATTCAGATCTAATTTCTCGGCTGTGTGGAAACACTAGACCATCTACGCAACATTCAAAAGGCTCTTCCATGTTGCTCAGGTTTCGGACTGACAAGAGTGTAACACACAGAGGATTCAAAGCAAAATATTCCATAGGTTAGACAATAAGTTATGAAAAACTAATGTTCACCAACCAAAATGTAATTGTTATAATAACCATGAGTGTTGCATTCAGCAACTTCAACATAGAGGTCAAACAAAAACTCAGCAAACACAAAAATGATTCAGTGAGGGGGAAAAAAAGTATATATATATACTGTATATACTCATTACCTTAGGTCAACATTTTCCATTTCCAAAGATTATATACAATATATATTTTATTAGTTTTTTATTCTTTTTATTACATTTTGTTTTCGAGTACAACATGTAAAAATTCTAAAGTGCTTAAGCAAAGCAGTTTTTCAATGTCGGCAGAATACAGGCCCAATATCTAGATCATGATCATTTTACAGAACTCTCTCACTCCATTGTCTACCTCTGTCAAACCTCCATCTTCATAGCACTTACATCAATTGTAGACTTTATATATATATATATATATATATATATATATAAACTGTTTCACTTTATTTCAATACCATGAAACTCTTGCAGTATGGGAAATATCTTGATTTTATTATTATCTCTTGAAGCAGAAAATTTAAAGTCTAAGTTGGCACGTTTTACTGAAGTGAGAACCAAACTAAGTGGGTTCAAGTTTCTCGCTTAGTTTGGAAACTACCGTATTTTACCCCTGTTTCTCTGTGGGTGTTCGTATTACTATTTCCCCCAAAATTTTCCATGTTATAATATAGTAATTTTAAAAAAAACATTCCTATGCCTCTCCAAACTGACACTGGCGAGAACTGCCACTAAGGCAGGTTCCAACAGCAGAAACAACCCAGGTGTGCCAAACAGTGATGGTCTGATAAAAACTGATGGGGTGAGATTGGGCATGCTCCTGCAAAGGAGAGCATCTCTGCAGGAGCACATTCAGCTTGACTGAAAGTCTCATCGAGTGGTTTTGAATGACTTCCTCTGTCGTTTGGATCTTTTAGACAAATTATGACTTTGTTTCACTCAAAGGGACAATATCTTACATATATAGTTGAATTCAATGCGTCACATTAAAAACTGCCCCAAATGCCCTCAAAAATGCCATAAATATGCTGTTTTTTCTACCAAAAAGTAATTAAGACCCATTTCCTGCCCAATGACATGCAATTTCAGCATTAAATGACACTCAAAGGGATTGTATTATATAGATATGGCTGATGAATATGTAAACACATTCCCTTCAAATCCCTTTTGTTTTTATATTTAGTCTCTATTATAGGAATTACATAGGAATGTCCACAGCTTTTCAGTGTCAACAAAGGTAGGTCTATCACATTGTAGTTTGTAAGTGGTGGACATGTAGCTAGCTATTTTAGACTACTTACAAACCTGTCTATCATGTAGGGGATACTAGACCGAGGTTGGGATGATAGGACGGAAAATGTCCATTATTTTTAAATCCAAACCAGATATGCATTGATCTAAAGAAGATGTAATGATTTTTATACAAAATTAAGCAACACTTCAGAGCTCACTTTCATTTCGTGTCTCCCATCTCTAAATCCAGCATCATGTGGAGGGACCTACATAGGCCAGACAGGGGAAATTCATAGTCCAGGCTTCCCTGGTTCTAACTATCCTGAAAACTCCAACTGTGAATGGTACCTAGAAGGGCCCACAGGACACTACCTTACCTTGAGCTACAAGAACCTGAGCCTGCAGGACAGTGTAGGATGTGCTGCTGACTATGTGGAGATAAGAGAATACAATGCTTCAGGTGAGGACAAAAATCTAATTCTATTTGGAACTCATGTAAATACTATGAATTCTTTAGATTCAAGTTTATAATTTCCGCAGGACGTTTGCTGGGGCAACATTGTGGAAACAATATTCCAGCTTCAGTTGATACATCAGACAGTTTTGCTTATGTCAAATTTGTGAGTGACAACAGTATAAATGCAGCTGGATTCAGCCTGTTTTTTGAAGCCAGTGTTGAAGGTAGGACCACTTTATTCTTTTTTTTATATTAGTTTGTATTTAATGGGGCAGACACTAGGTAACATGGACAATCTGAAACAAACAGCAGTCTCATGCTTGTATCATGGTTCTTATGGTGTAAGCTAATTTGCAGCACTTGTCCCTAGATGGGCTTTTTAAACAGTACATCTAAAAAACTATTAAAGTGAAATAATAGTCATTTTAAGTAGTATAACATAGTGATACAAGATCATACAGATAAAACAATAAAATATCAAAACATACAATAAAAAATTTTTAAATATGAATACAGTTCTGTTTTTGATATATCCTGAGTTTGTTTTTTGAACAAACTGAAACTGGCTACAAACTTTAAATTAACAGGAAGTGAGTTTCAGTGAAAATGAATAGTGGAAATGTCACCTTTCTGGTGTGGAAGAAGCCTGAGCTAGTGTGTGAGGTTGCGAGGTTCCAGTTAGAAATAGTTGGTCTCACCTCAACACATGGTTCTGGTTCTGGAACCAGTCTCCATGGGAGAGGTTGGACACTCTTTCACTCTGGAGTTGCCCATGGTGAGAGGCGCCGAGCAGGAGTGGGCATACTTGTTGCCCCCGGTCTTGGTGCCTGTATGTTGGGGTTCACCCCAGTGAACGAGAGGATAGCCTCCCTCCGTTTACGAGTGGGGGGACTGGTTCTGACTGTTGCTATGCATATGCGCTAAACAGCAGTTCAGTTTACCCGTCCAGTACTCCAGGGAATACTGGAGATTGTCCCTCCTGGGGACTCCCTTGTTCTGCTGGGTGATGTCAACGGTCATGTGGGCAATGAAAGTGAGACTTGGAGGGGTGTGGTTGGGAGGAATGGCCTCCCTGATCTGAACTCAAACAATGTTGTTGGACTTCTGGGCTTGTCATGGATTGTCCATGAGGAACACAGAGTTCAATCATAAGGGGATCCATACATGCTCTTGGCACAAGGACGCTCTAGGCCACTGTTCGATGATTGCCCTTGCTGCTGTCTCATCAGATCCTCGGCCACATGTCTTGGACACTTAGCTGAAGAGAGGTGCAGAGTTGTCCACTTTGATGCGGACTGTTAGGTCCCTGTATGAGTCTGGTCCACATTGCCAGCAGTAAGTTGGGCTTGTTTCCGGTGAGAGTTGGACTCTGCCATGGCTCCCCTTTGTCACAGATTCTGTTCATTACTTTTATGGACAGAATTTCTAGGCGCAGCCAAGGCTGTTGAGGGGATCCGTTTTGGTGGGCTTGGGATCACGTCTCTGCTTTTTGCAGATGATGTGGTCCTATTGGCATCATCAGGTAATGATCTACAGCTTTTGCTGGACTGGTTTGCAGCCGAGCGGCTTGAATGAGGATCAGCGCCTCCAAATCCAACATCATGGTCTGAGCCTCTACCTTCCACCCAGAGAAGGATAGAGTGCCTTCTCCAACATCTTCCGGGTTGGCGAAGATGTCCTGCCCCAAGTGTAGAAAATGAGGGAAAAATGGAGTGGAAGATTGACAGGCAGACTGGTGCAGTCTCTGTAGTGAAGCAGGTGCTGTACTGGTCTGTCATGGTGAAGAGAGAGCTGAGTCAAAAAGCAAAGCTCTCTATTTACCGGTCGATCTACACTCCTCCCCTTATCTATGGTCATGAGCTTTGGGTCATGACCAAAATAACATGAGTTTTCTCTGGAGGGTGTCTGGGCTCTCCCTTAGAGATAGGGTGAAAACTCAGTCATCCAGGAGAGACTCAGAGTAGTGCTACTGCTTCTCTATGTCGAGAAGAGCCTGTTGAGGTAGCTCAGGCATCTAGTTAGAATGCCTCCTCAACAGCTCCCTGATGAGATTTTCTGGGCGCATTCCACAAGGAGAAGACCCAGAGGAAGACCCAGGGCACAATGGAGGGACTATGGTTCTTGGCTGGCCTGGGAACGCCTGGAGGAGCTGGCCCAAGTGGCTGGGGAGAGGAACGTCTGGGCCTCCCTGCTTAGGTTGTTACCCTTGCGACCTGACTCCAGATAAGCAGGATGGACGGACGTTTCTATATGCTAGGGTTCTTTTACTATTATGAATTGGTATGTCGCTAATACAGCTTAGAAGTTGCAACTCCTTAGAATGTATGTAAGATAACTGCTTATACCTGAGCAACATTCAAGCAGATTTGTTTTTATAGATGAATATACATGGTTTATAACCAGAAATGTTCAGTACACTGAAAAACCTGGTTAATACCAGCTGTACCAAAGCTGTGGTTCAGTGAGTAGTGTGTCTTGCAATTGGAAGGTGGTAGGTTCCATTTCCACCTCCTTGTGCCACATGTTGAGGTGGACCTGGGCAAGAGTAAATAAAGCTCTAGTATGTAACTTTATGACCGCATGTATAAGACAGATAACATGTGAAAAAATTGGGCTCCTCTGCCTACTCCCAGTGGTCCCAGTACTAGCTGCAAAAATACACCACCCACTCAGAAGGAGTGGTTTAAATGCTTTCAATCACTCTCATGCTCACTCCCTCCTGTTTGTTCTTTGCTAAGCAACAGCTTGCTCAACACGATGTAGCTTGCCACAAATACTAAGGTGACTTAGCATGGCCGCCAATGATGTTGGATAAACAGTTTTCAGTATGTTAATGGTTTTTCCGACATTAAGACACTGAGCAGTATACAGGATGTGGATTGACAGTGCTAAGTCCCTCCTCCTTGCTCTGATTGATTGTTTGTGACTCAGAGTGTTGCATTTTTGCGGTCCTAATTGTAACACTAGGACGAGGTGGAGGAATAGATTTTTTTCACAGTTATATGTCTCATACCATACTATCACAATATGGTGTCAGTTTTAATAAATATGGGAAAAAAACTGTTTTTGTAAGTTACATACTGCAGCTTTAACCCCAATCTACCTGCTGATAAGAGTATAAATGTGAGTATGAGTGGGTGAATGTGGCTTTAGCATAAAGCACTTTGAGTGGAAAAGAAGGCAGTGAACGCCCGGAGTGGAAAAGAGCTATAAATCTTCAGTCCGCTTAGTAATCCTGCACAATGCTTCATCTGAGAGCCATTTCTTAATATATTGACTCAAGTTGCCTATAGATTAGTGTATCAGTGTATGAAGGTATGCACATTTGCAAGTGTGACTGGGTGAATGCATCCCTAGTGTGAAATGTTTTAAGTGATTGGTATGTCTAGGAAAATGGACTGTAGATGTAGTAACTAATATTAAATTAACACAAAAGATTAGACTTCTGACAATCAAAATAAATTTTGTTGGAGTATTTGATCTCACAATAGATATTAATTTGTTTTTTCCTTTTTTCTAGTGTGTGGAGGAGAGTTGAACGCTCCATCGGGTACCATCACCTCACCCAATTACCCAAATTTATATCCTCATAGCAGAGTGTGTCGCTGGGAATTGGTGGTCACACCAAACCGCAGGGTTACACTCATCATTAATGACCTGCGCCTGGAAGATTCTGGCACTTCCTGTGTGTTTGACTACGTTGATGTGAGTTCCTTTCCCCTCATTGGGATCTTGCCTGTTTTCTGTACTGTAAGTTTTCACATTTTTAATTCTGGGTTAATCTCAAGGAAAGAGTCTGGCAATTGGAAGTTTGCGAGTTTAATTCCAGCTCCAATTTGACATACATCATATGCTTATTTGGGAAGACGCTGAACTCCTCACTGTCTATTAACAGTGATAGACAGTGAGGTAATAGATGACAGATTGAGGTGATAGTGGAGTGATAGATTGTGGTCAGCAACACAGGAGCACCACAGTGGACTGTACTCAGACCATTCCTTTTCACGCTGTACACTTCAGACTTTCAGCACAAGTCTGACTTTTGTCATCTACAGAAATACTGACATGACTCTGTAGTTGTCAGGTGTATCAGAGATGGGCAAGAGACTGAGGAAGGACGGACGAACAGATGGATGCCGATTTACTGCCGATTCCGATCATCCATGAGGCCAATCACTGCTGATCACCTTGATTGGCTGTTAATTTTTCGCTTTAGGTATAAAATGTATAGTGTAAGGAAGGTTAAACTTTATTAGCTTTATTTTTATTTTAGTTTTCCAAGCCTAGATCGGTGAATGCAGCGCAGCTCTGGAGAGGGGGCTAGTATCGCGAGATTCATTGTTTTAGGTTCTGTTGTTCTACTCTTGACAGCCGGTGGTTATCATAGCAACCAGAATCTAACAGCTGATCCGTTATTTTCTGTTGTTGGTTATGGCTCTGTTTTGGTTGTCTGAGCTTTAAGGGACGAGTTCTTCAGATCTCTAGCTGACTAAGTCATTTGATACGGTTTGATGCATTGTGTAACCGGAAAAATAATACTAATAATATAAAACCAGCATGATGCGTGACTACAAAGCGAGTGCAAAAGCTCCTCACTTGGCTGAACCTGCATAATGAGGTTAGCGCTGGTTGGTTAACTACTAAAGCTCCGGCCAACCAGGATCATAGACATAAACTTTACAGGGAAGACAGAGCCACACACTAATAATGCACTGAGGGAAACCCTGCAGAAAAGGATCCTTTTTTGTCTTATTCCCTATTAGATAATGTAATTTATCTATTTAATTTCATTATTTAATTAATTGTAACTAGTTGTTTGATTACATGTCATTTTTAATGTCCATGTGCAACCGGGTAAAAAATGTCATGTGTGATAGCTGTCATTTAATTCATGTGTATTTGACATAAAACTCAAAGTAGGATTTAATGTATCGATAAATATTCTAGAATCAATAAAATTACACAGCCCTACATGGAAAGGAGATTTAAGTTGACCTACCCATAATTGATTTTGTGGATTAGTCATAAACCCATAGAAGCTCTAAGGGGGTGAGATAAAAGATAAAATATTAATACCACATTATCATCCTATATTGGTCTGATCTAAGTAATCGGCAGAATCAGATATGTTGGGTATGGTGACCAACAACTTTGTATTTCAGTGCTAAATTCATGAGAATTATTCACATTGATCAAGTAATTACTGCACAAGCCACACCTCTCATCAGCATTATGTTTACAGGGTACAGGCCCATAA
Organism: Alfaro cultratus; assembly: GCA_903066825.1. Lineage (NCBI taxonomy): Eukaryota > Metazoa > Chordata > Actinopteri > Cyprinodontiformes > Poeciliidae > Alfaro > Alfaro cultratus. The sequence continues at coordinate 10,142 of CAEFZX010017080.1, forward strand.
TCACATGACCTCAATTGATCTAATGGAATAATTTGTCAAAACCTTGACTTTACTGACTGAAACTATCCAAAATTAGAACTTAACAACCTGTAGGGATAGAATTCCTCATCTCAAGTGCTGGCCATACAATGGAGAAAATAGTACTGGTACTGAATGTTTTTTTTTGTTTCTTTTTTTTTTTCTGTTTTGGTTCATATCTCATCATTGTAGCTGAAGGTAACATAAATCGAGTGCTTTGCCTTTTGTACTCAGCCTTTGAGTCAACAGGAAAGCTTCATTCTCTCTAATTATTTCCTATGGTAAAGACTTGGTCCACACCTAAAAATTACAATAACTGAAGACCTTCTAATCAGACAAAATTGGTGTCAAACATATGTACTGCTGCTGGTTTGTGCAGCAAAAATTTTCATTTCATTCAAGTACTAGAAAACAAATATCTTTTTATCAGAGCCCTATCTCTTACAGATATTTAATGGGTTGGCTGCTGATGCTCCTCGCCTCCATCGGTTCTGTGGTACAGTCTCACCAGGCACTCAGGTGCACTCTTCTGGGAACACCATGGCTATTGTATTTCGCACCGATGCTTCTGTTTCCAGTGGTGGCTTTATGGTTACTTACTCCTCTGATGAGCCTGCGGGTGAGTTATTTTCCAAAAAAACCTACAAGTTGAAAAACTATTTGTAATTTTTTACCCATTATCCAGTTTAAATTTCAATCCTTTTTAAAGCAGCACAGTGGACCCCTGGTGTTTACGGGAGTTAGGGACCACAGTCGCTCATGAATACCTAAAATCCATGAATACTTGAGACACGCTTATAACTGCGTTTTTTAATGTATATTTGGACTTTAAATATACATTAATATTCACCAATACAGAGTGTAAACCTTCTCGGCACTACTGCAGAAGAAAATATCTGCAGTTTTCCTTATCTCCTTTCTTTAGGGTACAGTCAATCAAAGGCAAGGAATGTAAATGGTGCAAATTCCTCATTGACTGCTTTGTAAATGCCAGCCAATAGCATATGGCAAATGGCCTGTACCTGTATAGTGCTCTATGAAGTGGGGACCCCAAAGCACTTCACACTACATTCACACGCTGATGGTGGCAAACTATAGGAAAGAAGCAACAGCTGTGCTGGGCAATTTGACAGAGTGAAGCTACCATGCATTGGTTCATATTGTGACCTCTGGTGACCCTTTGACCTCCAGAGCTCACCACTAGTAGGCAAGGCAGATCAAGTGTCTTGCTGAAGGATACAATGCTACCATCTTTCCTATACCTATGGATATGCCATTTCTTGATCTTAGAAATGGAAAGCTGTTGAATTTACTTCAGCTTCCCAAGCTGTATTTTCTTTTAAAAAATGTTGATAAACATTACAAAAATTCCTAAAATAGGCAAATTTTCTGCAAATAATTTGGCGCTATGTTCCACAGAAAAACACATTAATAGGTGAATCCACACTGTATGTGTTTTCATGTCTCGATTGGTTTTCTTCAGGAATACAGTAGAAATAGTCACTTGGGTTTAGTTAATAATATAGAGCTGGAGACCTCCAGAGAAAGCAAATCTGCATGTTTACAGCTATACATGAGAGGTTTGGTAAACCAAGATCTGCAGTCTGGGTACAGTGAATATTGTTCCCCCACATAAAGCTTTCAACATTACTGTCAGTTCGCTCAGGTCACAAACAGATCCAGGAGAATACATGTGAACAAATTACAATTTGTATTGGCATGTTCATTCATTAAGCTTGAAAGGAAATGGTGACTCTAAAGTCACTAGAAATTGGGTGCTTTCTTTGAAATGTGAAGGATGACTTTGCCTCTCTTTATATGTTCATGTTTCATCAGAGTGTGGAGGAATTCTGAATGACCCAGTTGGAGGCAACTTCACATCACCTGGTTTCCAGGTGTCCAATTACAGTAACAACCTGAACTGTGAGTGGTTGATTCAGAATCCCATTCACATCAACTCTTCAATTGTGGTTCTCATTGAAGACTTGCACCTGGAAAACCATCAGACTTGTGAACTAGACTACCTTCAGTTCCGCCTGGGTAAGTCCTCCCAAAATGACTTTAGGGTTCTACCAAAACATTTAGTTTTTTATGGTAAACTGAGTTTAGATTACAATAGATCTTTAATATGGGGCTTGAGATTCACCCTTTTCCTGAAGAGGTTTAGTGTAATGCCTCAAAAAGTCAAAGTTACCCTCATAAGATGTAAGATACTAATAGGAAAAATATTGTTTCAAAATCATAGGCAGGTTTGAAGGTTTTTGAGAATGACCAAAAAAAGAGTAAAGACAGCAAAGGCAAACAAATATTGCAAACTGAATATTGTGATGTTTGACAACTTAGACCAAAAGGCAATAGTGATTCCCTAATCCCAGAAATGTATGGCTTTGGTGGCCTAAATGGACGTCAGAATTCTTGGGGGTAAAGTGGAAGCAACCAAATTTATTCTTGTTAACCGTTGCTTCATTTGGCCACACTACGTATCAAGCAATGCCTATTTAATGAAAGAGATGCAATCTTAATGAACCCATTTAACTGCCTTTGTCTTTATTTCCTTCATTTGTGGGTAACATCTGTCACTAATTAGGTTGTTGTTTGGTAGACTTTTCTCACAGGCACCTGGATGGCTTGACATACAAACTGTTAAACTCAAACAGGCTCAGATATAAATTGATCCAAGCAAATAAGAGATTTATATTCCCTTTTAATGTTTCGTTCTAATTAGGGCTGTCAATGTTAACTCATTAACACAAGTAATTACTCTGCACATTTTAATGCATTAATATTATACATCCATCCATTTTCTTTACACCCTTGTCCCTAGTGGGGTCAGGAGGTGCTGGTGCCTATCTCCAGCTAACGTTCTGAGCGAGAGGTGGGGGCACCCTGGCCAGGTCGCCAGTCTGACGCAGCATTAATATTACATAATGCAGATTAATGAACCTTCCTATTTTGACCTAAAAATATCTCTATTTTTTAGCCCATAATAGCAGTGTGTTATGGGCTTGACACACTGAGAGCAATAAATGATAGCAAACAGCGACAAAAATTTAAAGCTTTTCAACTTTCTTGTGTTAACCTGCTTGTGCACACCCTGTGCACACAGATGCACATAGACACGGGGTGCATACTTGTATGCATGTGTACTGGAGTAAGCTTTTCCCGAGTTACTGTTGAGTACTGAGAGACTATATTACTGGGACTTTGCTGGGATACCATTTGTGCAAGAAACATGACTACATTCATATTTATACATCTAGATTAGAAAGTTGAAAGTGAATAAAACAAAGTATACAGGGGTTGTAGAGTTCTTATTTTCTGTTGTTTTCTTTGCTTGTTTATTTGTCTTATGGTCCATCCCTTCTCAAGGTGACTGGGATGGGGAGCTGTTAGGGAGATTTTGTGGACAAATTCCACCCCAGATCCCAATTGTGGTGTTCACACCAGAATTGTGGGTTCATTTCCAGACTGACTCTTCACAGGGGGATTTGGGTTTCAAGGCCAAGTACTCATTCTCTGGTAAGACAGTGATGGTTTAAGTCATTTTACGTAGCACAGTTGATTGTTTTTTTTAACATGACCTATGGCATTTTCAACTAGAACGCATCAACTCTCTGACCTTAGAGTTAATGTTTCTGCAGAATGTGGAGGCTGGCAAACAGGTGATGGTGGGGTGTTATCCAGCCTTAATTACCCCAACATGTATCCCAGCCCGAGTCGCTGTGCTTGGCTACTGGAAGCTCCCATTGGCCACACTATCACTGTGAGTCCTTAACACATTTAGTTGCCATGATAGAACAAAAAGGAGAGCTAGCCAGTTTCAATTAAAGTTGTTCAGAGTCAGTATAGTACTAGTAAAAAATATCTTAGCTAGCATCAAGAGTAGTAGCGGTGGAACAGTGGGTTTAGCATGCAAGGTTGTCAAGGGTTCAAGTCCCGGCCTGTTGACCTTTGCATCATGTATTTTCCCCTCTCTCATAACCCACTTTACTGTCATACTACTGTGAAATAAAGATCAATAGAGCCAAAAAGTCCTTCTAAAAAAAAAAAAAGAGCAATAGTTGGCTGTCTCTCTGTTCAAACTGAATCTCAGGTCTTCCAGGACTATAAACAGGTTGACAGCAAATTCATAGAACATTGGTTGCATGGAGACAGAGATACAGTCAAATCTGGGACATATTGGAACACTAACATTATAATTTTTTTGCATAAACAATTCTTCTAGCTCCAGAGTAAATAGTAAAAAAATGGTGGAGCAAAAGATCTTCAAACATATTTTATTGTGAGCTTCACAGCCTTTGGCCATAAAAGAAATCCTCTTCAGGAGGACATCGTAGTATGACAAGCCAACCCTGTATGACAATACAGAACCCTAATCTGACCAAACACACATGGTTCACTACATGGCACAAATGATTCATATATATATAAAGAAATAATTAAATAATAAAGAGCTACTTTACACAAATGAAATCATTTATATTAATATTCTAGTTAATTCAATCCATGTTAAGTGGAGGCACACCTGTGGATGTATTTTAAGGTTACACTACAGGTCTGGTTCATCACTGGGTCCAGCTTCCAGATATCAGAAAGTTCTAACATTTGTTCAAACCGCTTTATGCAAGACTGAATGGAATGAAAATGTCCATGCATCACTGTTCAGGGTGAACATCTGTGTTTTGGTGGAAAATGTGCAGACCAACCCTAGAATAAAAATAAAACAGTATAAGTAAATAATTGCTTTGCTTTTTTCTGTATATGATTTTGCGAGGTTAACACAGGAAGCCTTAAGTGTTCTGTAGCCTTCTGTACTTTGTCTTTCTGCCATGTTCCTATAGTTGAGCTTCAGCTACTTCAACCTAGAATCACACGCCACATGCAGCTGGGATTCTGTCACAATTTTTAATGGAGGATCCCCTGGATCTCCAATTATTGGCCAGTATTGTGGAACCACCACTCCTGGAACTATCCAATCAGGCTCGAACAAACTGGCTGTAGTTTTCCTGGCAGACCACAGTATATCTAAAGGTGGATTTTTTGCCTCCTGGTCTGCCGACTCTTCTGGTAAGTTTTTGTTAGATAAATAAATATCTGACATAGTGTTTGTGGAATATCGAGAGAGATATCCCACAAACACTATGCCAGGCACATTATGTTTGTGTCTGATACAAATTAATTTGTCAGCACAAGAGAGGTCAATAATTATTCAGCTTTTAAACAGTTGATATCTAAATTATTTTACACAATATATCCTTTCTACTAGTTTTAAGATTCTTTATTTTTTGCTTTTATGTGATGATTTTCAAAATAGTGTGTATAGTAATATTTTTATATTCCACTAGGCTGTGGAGGGGTGATCCATGCTGATACAGGATCAATTAAGTCACCAAATTACCCCCAGAACTTCCCAGCAAATACAGAGTGTTTTTGGCAGATCATTGCCCATGAGGGAAACCATCTGGAGATGAGCTTTGGTGATAACTTTGAGATCCCAGACAGCACTGGCAGCTGCCAGACCAGCTATATCAAGGTATAATCAGGAATTGACACTTTTTCAGATCAACTATTATTTCAGGATAAAGTAAGACATGAACCAGACGAAAGAGGAAAAGATTAATACAGACTTTGACTAGATTGTGCGTTTCTCCATAGGTTTGGTCAGGCAGTACCCAGAATTCTGAGGATCTGCTTGTGACAGGCTGTGGTTCTTTGCCACCAGAACCCATTGTTGCGCCATATAACCTTATCACAAGTCGATTCCAAGCCACCGCTACCCCTGGTGTAGGTTTCTCCATGTCCTTCAGCACCCGTAAGAACCTCAAGTGTATTCATCTTAACCTATTTGTGTTATTGTAACACCTGCCAACATGGTAGCAGTTCTCCTCTACAGTTGACAGATAACCCTCTTAGTAGGTGAGCAAAAGCCTTATTAATAAAGGCTCTATGTAAGCAATATAGTTTTGCGAACAATATCCTGTCTATTAATTCTGATATTTGCACCAGAGTTATCAGTCATATAAAATTTGTATCACAAAAGCAGTGCAAAGCATGAATGTCTCAAGCTCTTTACTGTTTTTAAAAAGACAGAAATTACAACAAAATGATCTAAAGTTTTATGTCTTTTGCTCATGAGGGTGTGGTGCAAGTTTCAGTGCTTCCAAGGGTCGAGTGGTTTCTCCAAATTTCCCAGCTGACTACCCAGAGCATGCTAACTGCAACTACACTATAGATGCTGGACAGCAGACAGTGATTGTTCTCAGCTTTCAGGTCTTCCAGATAGAGGGTATGTGTTCACACTCTGCTACATGGGAACAGAAATAAATAGCCCTGATGATAAATCATTTCTTCCTTGTTGGATGTTGTACCAAAGGTTTATTTTATTTTTTGTCTAGCACACTCCACCTGTATGTATGATGGTCTCAAGATCTACAGCCCAGTTTCTAGTAGCACTGCAATGGCTACTTTATGTGGTACCAACATTCCAGGCCCTTTTTCCACTTTTGGTCCTATGTTGCTTCACTTCTACTCTGACTCTCTGATTACCAGCCGTGGCTTCATGGCAGAATACAGTGCCATACGTAAGTAAATACAACATACAGATACTGTGCCTACAGTAGGTATTGGTTTCATAAGTTTATTTTTTACTCTTATTTCAGTTCAGTTTTTGGACACTTTACCTACTTCTGATATGTTGAGATGTAAGCCAGTAGTAGGATAAAAGTATCCATTCAGGTCAGGACTTTTATTGAGCTCAGCACAATGGCAACATCTCTTCTGTCAATGTTTTGCATACTAGTACCCCAACACATTGATGGGTGCTAGATTTCACATCTCAATTTTGAGACCATAAGCTATTCAACATTAAGCCTGTAACTATGTGCTGACAAGCTAATGATATTTTTTTAACCTTTGCACAACAGTAGCTTTGATCTGACAGTAAGGATAATTAATGTTAACTCAGAGAATGTTAATTCAAAGCTTTACATTATAGATCAGACAAGGCGTAATACAGTTTAGAGCAGCATTCTATACACTAGTTTTCAATAACTATTGACCTGCTTTTAGGTTACTCCCTGCTCCAGTATACCTGGAATCAAATCAATCTCCACACCTTTAAACTTGATGGCATGCTGAGTAGGTTATTCAACCACTAGATCAGCTGTGTCAGCTCAAGGATGCATCTAAAAACTGGAGTACAGTGACTCTTGGTGACTGAACTTGGAGACCCCTGGTCTAAAATAATATTAGAACTTTAGTGCTGTCACATTTCACTTTTTATTTAAACTTGCAACCAACTAAGTTTGACAGAGCACAAATGTTAACGGCCGCTTTCCCTCTTTGTTGCAATGTGCACTTGTTTCTGAACTGGATTAGTTTTAGTGACTCATGTGAGTCCCAAGGGTGCTGTTGAAGAACACATAAATAATCATGACTCAGAAAGTACAATGTCCCCAATATCATTTAGATTTTTCTTTATGCTTGATATTTATTAGTAAGGCATTTTTTGTAGGGCTCAGTTACAGCTTGATCCAGCAGCAGAAATCAGGTGATAATATTGAATCAAATACGTATAAGATGGCGGCGCACGTAGCTGCAGCGGCTGATTGCTCTCTCGGTCGGTGCTGTTAAAATATACAGTCGGGAGGATCTCCTGACGATCGGTGCCCGCAACGAACTAGATGTCACAGCTGATTTTCAACTCTTGTTCAACATTCCGGGGGAGATTGCTAGAAGTCCCGGCGCACCGTGGATTACCTCCACATCAGGGGGAAAACGCCGAAGAAGACAAAGAAAGCAGAAGCGTGGTTGCAGGGCCGGCGCGCTAGCTAGTCTACGGAGGCAACCACACAAACCACCCCTCC
>CAEFZX010017081.1:0-50434 GCA_903066825.1 Alfaro cultratus
CTCTAGAGGTTTACTTCTGGTTTTTGATTGAGAAGTATTGACAGGGGCAATTATATTTTCTCATAGGGACAGGTTGGTTTGGATAGTCTTATTCCATTAAGAAAACATAATTAAAAACTGCATTTCATATCTTTCTTCATCTGATGTTGTGAAACCTTTAAGTGTGTCATAAAAGGAAAACCATGTAGAAATCGTGAAGGGGCAAATGCTTTTTAACGGCAACGTACTTCTTTACAAACTGTTGTTACTCCCCAATTTCCATGCGCAGCTGAAAAACTGCAGCTTACTTTGTGTATTTAAGGAAGATTAAAAATAGTGTTTTCCTTTCCCAGTTGTATAATTTTCTAAAGGCTTCTTACAGTCCGAACTTTGTCCTTTGCACTCTGGCTTGACTGCAACCTCTTGGAAAATCCAGCCTTCTTCTACAGTTCTGCACATTTTAAGCCCCATTTGGTTTGAGGATCAGCCAGAAGCCATTAAAAGCAGCTGAAAGTAAAAGATTGGAGGGGGGAAAAAAAAAAAAAAAGAAGAAATCTCTGAATGTTTCCATCGGTTTGTTTAGCCTCATAAGCACTTTTTAGCTAGTCACCGAAGCACGATGTTAAATGGTTTTCACTGACACCGTGAGGTTAATCTCAAAAAGACTTGCACACACCAACACTTGCAACAAAAAAAGTGTGTTTAACGTAGATTAGCCTGTTTGAGATGATCATCAGCAGTATTCTGGGGCTGATTCAGGGTTTTAGAGAGGCTAAAGAGGAAAATAGGCTAATCTGTGCCCCCCCTTGGGCTGTCTTGGTAAAAGCAGGTGAAGTGCACAGAAAGCACCACGTGTTGAAAACTCTTAAACGCATGCATGTGTGTGTTTCCGTGCGAGTCGCAGACTTGGAGCAGGACGGCCCTGGATCCTGACAAAAGCGTGGCAGCTTCTTTACCAGCAGCTGGGCTGATGATAAAGTCACACACATGCTGATTAATGCTGTTGTCTGTCCAGTAAAATGAACCACAAGTGGGTAGAAGGAAGGCTCACAAACACAGAGGGGGTATTTACTGACTGTAAGTGACGAGGCATGTGCGTGTCCTGTGGTGTGTGTGTGTGTGTGTGTGTGTCCTGTTCTTTGTTCTAGTCTTCTCTATAGTTCTCTTATCTGATTCACTTTGAGTTTATTCCTATTCACTCGATTTTCTCCTTTTCCAGTTTTCATTTTCCTCATTTCTTCTCAATGCCCCTGATCCCACACCGTAGGCGCCGTCCATCCGTGTTAGCTTTCAGCCACACATCAGTCTCACACGTGTGGCAAAAAGTTCCTTACGAATTCACCTGACCAATGTGGCAAACTACAAAAGGGAATTCTCGTCTCTTTCTTTCAACAATAGCTCTCCTCGTTGCTGGCTTTCAAAGAAGACAGATTTCTTCGGATGCGCAGCTAAAAGCTATCTGGACAACATATTCTTCCCACAGGCGACACATTAGAATATAACACTCCCAAACGGAGCATGTGTCTCCTCCTTTTCCTCGGCTCTGCTTTTTGTGAAATGGACGCCACACTTTTCAGATTTTGATTTGTAAAAACACAAACAAAAAAACAATGTAAACCAGGTGTTCTATTTCTTCCACTTTCCAATTATGCATTACTTTGTGTTGATCTGTCACATAAAAGTCCAATAAAATACGTAGAAGTTTGTGGTTGAGAAGTGACTGAGATGTGAAAAAAGTTTCAGAGGTGTGATTAGCGTGGCGTTGTATTCTCAATACCTTCTATTTTTCTATCATTATTATACCAACTTCAGCTCTGTAAGATACAGTATGTGTATGTTCGATTTCTCATTGTATCACAGTAAACTATCAACATGTCTCATGTATGTCACTTGCAGATATTGTATGGCAACCATTTCCATTAATAAAGTTTTCTTTAAAGAAGAAAGTTGGAGTTGCGGCTGACCAGCCTAAGCATGCTAGTTGCCAGGCTATGCTATGTCAATGGACAGCAGAGGAAAAAAGCAACCAGTGGATAACCAGCCTAGTCATGCTAAGTGTTAACCTATCTTAGGCTAAAGCCAACAAATCCAATGCTAACTCTAGTTCAGGGGTGGGCGACTCCAGTCCTGATGGGCCAGTGTTCTGCAACTTTAAATGTGTCTCTACTTCAACACACCTGAGTCAAATAATGAGGTCGTTAGCAGGACTCTGGAGAACCTGACTTTACTTAGCCCACCCTTGCTCTAGTCTATCCATGCTAATGGACAGCAGCGGAATAAGGGAATCCAGTGGGTGACCAGTCAAGGCATGCTAATTACTAGAATCTCTAAAGCTAATGCTAGCCTATCCATGCTAATGGCCAGCAGAGGAAGAAGACACTACAGTGGGTGACCAGCCTTGGCATGCAAGTTGCCAGCCTATCCTATGCTAATGCTAGCTTGTCCATGCTAATGGACAGCTGAGAAAGAAGGCAATCCAGTGGACGACCAGCATAGGTATGCTAGTTCTCAGCATATCCGAAGCTAATGCTAGCCTAACCATGCTAATGGCCAGCAGAGGAAGAAGGCAATACAGTGGGTGTCCAGACTGGGTATGCTAGTCACAAGCCTCTCCAAAGCTAACACAAGTAAGTAGTTTCCCATCTGCTAGTTCTGGCTACTAACTTACCGGTTCCAGACTCTCAGTTACCACCACAGGCCCATCAGTAAACCAGATCAGTAGCCACCCATGGTTGAGTAATAGTCTTAATTGTGGCGCTCAAACCACATCACATATTTATTCCTCCTTTATTGACTTCTGATTTGTCTTCCTTCTCTTCATGTCCGCTCTCCTTCTTCTTCCTCAGGCATGACTCCATGGAGCCATGCCTGAGACCCAGCCACTCTCATTAACCTTATCATTAAGATCTCTCCCAGTCAGGCCAGGCTGCCCTCACACCACTGCGGCACTTTAAGAAGCTATGTCAATACATACACACTCGGGTATTAAGCTCAGGGAAAAAATAAAAAAAAACCTACAAAAAAACAAGAGCTGGGAGGATGGCAGGCGGTCTCAGCCAGTGGATGTGAGCAAATTTATATAACCGCCTTGCCACCGAGGGAAGAACGCGTGAGGCAGAGGAGTAGTGGAATGAATGATACATGTAGGTTTGATCTGAACCTTCCAAGTTCCCCATTCTGTTTGATGTGCTTTGAGTGTGCACATTTTAAAAAGCCTGTGCTGATTAGCCTTTCTCTGAGATATGAATAAGACCCCGAGGGAGCAGCTGCGTCTAGACTTTAGCTGTACAACTGCTGTGATGAGGCTTATAATCTCTTTGCAACTCAGTGGCGGGACTCTAATCCTCTAGTCCTCACGCCACAGAAGTGAGATGAGGACACAATGCAAAGGATGTCTGTTCATTTTCAGTCGACCCGTATTTTTTTTTGTTTTGTTTTCAGTAAAAAGAACACACTTTTGTGTTAATGTTAACATTAACCTGGTTGAAGTTAGGTCTTGGGCTTCACAAAACAAATTTTAGATTGATCAGGTCACATTCGATCAGTCAGTGGAGCGTCAGTGATCAATGCAGTCCAGATTCTTTTAGAAAGAGTGGCGCCCTCTAGTTCAGCAGCGCATATCAAAGTGTGGCCTGGGGTCCATTTGCCGCCTTCTGGATGATGTTGTTATCCCACAATTTAAGAAAGGAGGGATTTAATTTGAGATTTTAACAGACAAGTATTCCTTTTAAACATTTATGTAGGAACAAGACAATGTAGTTTTTTTTAATACTGTTTCTGTTTTCATTAATTATTCTTTACTAAATCCAGCAAGTGCTGCCAAATCTTTGTTGTCATAAATAGATTAAAAAAACCCATTAGTTTCTGTTTAGTATAATTTTACAGCAATAAAAAAAAAAAAATATATATATATATAAATTTTTTTTTTTTTAATAAAAGTTACATGCTGCAGCTTTTAGCACAATATCTTCTGTAGAGCTCACCATCTTTTAAGACGTGGTTTTAACACGCCACCTGGCCGGTTTAGACAAAAGCCGACCTCACATGAGCAGATGCTTCCATAACATCGCAGATAAAAATCGCTCACTTAAACTACATTTATTCAACATCAACATGGTGGAGATTCACCTCAGTTGCATTTTTGTGGAGTTATTGCAGCCATAAACATTTGATGGTCTGAATTACGTCGCCTGAAAGACGTAATCTCAGAGATGTAAAGGGGCATAAATAAAGTGAGAGTAAATATTTTAAGCCATAAAACCCGTCAAACGGCTGGCTGGCACCCAGCAGCAACTCTACAGATCTTCACCTCAAGCACATTGCATAGAAGTGAGTTGGCATCCCTCATATAAAGGAACATTTACATTAATTGTAACATTATCAAGAAGTAAATTCCATCCACTTCCAACATCGACTTGTCTGTGCAGAGTTGCAGATTCATTGGATGAGAGGCAGGAGTCTCAGGTCACCAATCTATAATGGTAAAGAAGTATTTATTTATTTTTATATTCTATTAAAAAAATAAAACCAGAATAACAGAATAATACAGCAGGTAAATAAGTATGGAACACATCAACTTTTCACCCTAAACATATTTCTAAAGGTGCCATTGACCAGGTGTTGGTAACAAGAAATCAATACATGAAAAGAAAATAGAAATAAGTTCAGTTTTGTGTAATAATGTAAAATGCAGAAAGGGATGTAGAAAGCCAAGACAAAAGCCGAAATCCATCAGTGATCAGAGAGTCATTTTGCCTCTTTGTCGGTTCAAATGAACATCAGCTGGTTCGGTCCAAACCGATGGCCTGTAAAACGATGTCATTACCAAGGAACTTCTCCTGATGGGCAAAAACAAAGAACTCACGGTTGCAACCGAGAAACATTCGGTTTCTCCGAAAATGTGATTATTAAACAAGAAAGGTTGGTCTTTTGAAAACTATGTCCATGTTCTGCTCATAGGTGGGAAGGGATCCTTCTAGGGCTCAGATGAGGTGTTCAGGAAGCCGCCGTGGCTTTAACGATGCCCATTGTTAGGTCTGGTGTTGCTCATCTTCCTCATGAAATACTCCGTTGACTCTTAGATCTGCAGGCCAGTCCAACACACGGTCCCCAGAGAAGGATGAAATGCTGTAATCTGTCGTAGTAGACAGCTGCACTGACTTTGTAATTGATAAAACACAAAGCAGCGACGCCAGCCTTTTCCCCTAAGTCAGCATTGATGATGGAAACTTTCCATTTGACTCCAAACAACTTGGATTTTGTGCCTCCCTGCTGTTCCTCCAAACTCCAGGACCTTGATTATAAATTATAATGTTAAATTTAATGTTAACTAAAAAGAACACTGAGGGACAATGGTATGAACAATGTCAAAAGCAAATGAAAAATGTCAAAAACAACCAAAAGATGCCAAACTTCTGGTTTTGCAGTGAGGCTATGACTTAATTAAAAACACTTAATGATCCAAAATGATTTGAATTTATTTTAAACTAGTGCTTTTCTTCTTTCCTAAAGTTTGGGGAGTACTTTTAGCCCATCTTTAATGTAAGTCTGCTTTTAGTCTAAGTGAAGTAGCTGTGATGAGTTCCTGTCAAACATGGGTTATTTTTTTTTTATGAATTTACATGAAATAGCTGCTATTTTAAACTGCGCTGCTGTCATTCTGACACCTTCAGAGCCTAACTGTGCTTTGCACCCTGTCATTGCTATGAGAGAGAATGACTGAGTCACACCATTTTCCTCGTTTCCAAAGAGGTGGGAATCATTGAGCCAAAGCTCTCAATGACTCATTCAAAATCTCTGGGGTTTGAGTGGCTGCCGTAGTTTCAGGCCTTTTCTCTTCACTCCTACAGCATCACCCTGGACACGAGATGTACGATTTACAGGGCCTTGCGAGAGCAGCCATGTACATTTTCACATTTTGTCACATTGCAATATGTCATAAACCAGCTCAAATTAGTGCGCTGTTGTAAAGTGGAAGAAAACGTCGATGTGTTCAAGATGCTTGTTGGCATTTTTCGTTGAGGCCCATTGGGTGTCTGGTGTCAGATTTGGTGTCAAGGCATCACTTCATGAAAACTGAACAACTTACGTGTAGGGCATATTTGCATTCAAGTCCCTTTAATCTGATGCCCTCAAATGAAGTCCAGAACACACAATTGCTTCTTGTTTTGCAGACATTAGTGGCCTTTGTCGACAGCTACCAAACAGGAAATGGGCAGAAAGAGAAGGTGGGAAGACATGCAGACAAGGAAAAGGTCTCAAGGTCATGAATTGAGCTCAAGAAGGACAATAGCCTACGTATCAGGGGCGCCTCTGCCGCTACGACATCTGACGCCCCTTTTTGTTTTTGAATGGAAAGTATTATGTATTTTCCAGCCCCATAGTGTCATTTTATACCACAATCAAGTAACTTCAGTTACCTTCAAGTTACCTTCAGTTGTTATAAAAATGCTGTCTATGTCAAAAGCACTTAAAAGAAATGTGACTTCACATCGTAGCTGTATCTGACAGCTTGAAAATGGCCTCTGTCTCTTTAAGACAGAGGCCACTGAAGGATCGTAGCATCCTTCAGTGGATCGTAGCATCAATGCTTCTCCGTTCCGTCTATTGTACAACTATGACTGGTAAAAACAGCACTTTTACCAGTAACACAGTCATTTTTTTTTTAACTCTCAGGGTCATTTGAACCCCACAAGCTCTTTACCTTGTGGTAGTTTGACGGGGTTGCTCTGACCCTGCGTTTGCTTTAACAAGGTTTTCAATTTCAAGTGGGAATCTGAAACAGATGTTCTAAACTTACTATGCCTGTGCCGATCTGATGCTGACTTTGTGTCGATATCATTGACATTTTGGATCGTTACGCCGACTTCTACTGAAACGATCTAAAGTTCAGACCTGATTCCAGTTGTGAAAAGATTCAGCAGTTGCAATGGCAGCAAAAAGCCATTCAATGCATTGATGTTTGTGTTTGTCACAAGGTTAAATATGAAAAGGTACAACGGGTTTAAAGATTTCCGCGAGCATTTCTTTACTTTGTATCTTCTGAGTTTCCACAGAGCCTTACACATAGGTCTCTAATGTTTGAACTAAGTGACAAATTTCTGCATATCGGCGTGTAAAGTTGATGAATATGCATCCATAATGTATTCACTTTGACTCTTTGTCTTTGTGTTCCCAGCTTCTATAGGTGATTCTTGCTCCGGGCAGAACAATCATTCAACACGTTAATGGGTCGCACACGGAGCTCGTTAGCTATGCGGAGCCTTCATTAACATACAAATTCAATTAACTTTCTCTGGAAGGAAGAAAAGAAAAAAAACAATCCTTTTGTGTGGATGTCTACTTTCCCCTGCATTTTGACTTCCACTCAGTCACAGGAAGAGAGGAAGGAGTGAAGGAGAATACCAATGTTGTGGTGACTTTCTCCTGTTCTTGGCTTGTTGATGAATGCCGTACGCTCTGTTGCAAGGTGATTCGGTTCAGCCAGAAACCCTTGTGAAGGGAGGGGAGAATGTTCTGTTCTTCAAAAAAAAAAAAAGCCTCAGAGTTATTTGTCTCCTGTCACTGATTTGGCTGGACTGCAGCTTTTTTTTTCTTTTTTTTTATAATTTTTTTTTTAGTAAGTCGTCATGTAACATCCTGGGGAGAAAGATGTGGCACAAGGATTGAAGGGTGGAACTTTCAACGGCCGAGTTCCAGCAGGAAAGCCCTTCATCCGCCGCCGCCGTGGATTCTGCGGCAAAGCTCTCGTCGAGGGAATCGGTCGTTAGACGTGGGCGCCGTGTCAGAGGTCGGCGCTCTAAATACCAGCGACATTAAACGGCTGATGCGTGTTTGTGCGTTTCGCTGCTGTCCTTCTTCCCCGTCATGTCGGCGTATCACTTCAATTTTTTTGTTTGGATATTTGACAATTAGGCAAATTGATTTTTCTCCCCCAACGTTTATTTTTTTTATTTATTTGTTGCCTTCTAACGCTGTGTCCATCCTAATATCAAACAACATCCAACAATGGCAGCGTCTAATTTGCATGCCATTAATTAGACATTCACGTTCTAAAGGTAATTAGCATATATAGCGTTTTTCTCCTTGTGTTTTGACAAGAGTGAACGCCGTGGCGGGCAGCTATAACTTTTCCTTTCATTTTGCTTGTTTTTGCTATCTATGCAAATGTGAGTGCCGCGCGGCGTTTTAATCAGCCGCCGCGTCTTTGGGAGCTAAAAGAGTCGGGAGCAGATGTTCAGCGAGGTCTACCTTTGGTACCAACATGAAAGGACGGTATTTATTTTTTGTGGATTGAAAGAAAAAAGCAAAAGATAATGAAGATTTTCTGTGTCGTTTTGATTTTTATCGGTAAAACTTTAGAATCAGACAAACGCGCAAACTCTTGAAGTTCAGTGGTGCGGCGTTCTTAAAGTTGTTTAGAATTTAGGAAGAGAGGCAATTATATTCCAGTGGAAAACTATGTTTGCCTCTTTTCATTGAGTCTAATTTGAGGTTATTTGGTCCAGGAGGCTGCAGCTAATGGCTGCAGAAAAAGGAAACAGGACTATGTAAATATGTAGAAAGATTTGTGTGATGGGAATCATTTGGGAGCGTTACCATGGCAAGGCTATAATAGCTTTGGGTTTTCCAACGAAAGTTTCATTTCGTCGAGACTTTTTGTTTGTCTGTAGAGTGTCTAGTTTTAATTCATTATTAGTTAAATATTGTTTTGTTTTTATTAGTTATAAGTTTTAGTTTTGTCATAATTTTTTTCATTTTTAGGTGCAGCATTCCAAAAGGTCAAAGTGTCGTACTGCGATCATGTGTACATCGATTGGTTAATGAACGCTCGACTGAAGGTTTCATATTCAAAAAATGTGTTAAACTATCGTTGATCAATAATGAACTGATGTTTTCTGCACTAGCGTAAACGCCACCGACAGCTGAAAAAAATCTGTTTCACATCATTTTGAAAGCGCAGTAAATAGATTTATAAACACAACACCAGAGGATATTATGCATATAATTACATTATGTTGCAGTTTTATAAATGCATGTCACAGACCCAGTTATAGTCTTTTCCCGCATTAATTACCGTTTTTATGTAATTTCAGTTAACGAAAATGTCGTCTCATTTTCAGTTTTTATTTCGTTAGTTTTAGTTGACTATTACAATTGTGGTTGGAAGGTTTATAAGTTGTGTAAAATTCTCTGTTTTACCTGAAAGCTGCTTCTTCTTCTTTCTTTTTTTTTTTTTTAAATATAGCTGTTCAGGTTTTAAAGGTTATATTTCACTCGCTGATACTGGAGGAGCCGCTCTGTTTTCTGTGTAGCAAATAGTCGTTCTCTGCCTGGGAAAATCCAAAAATAAAAAACCTGTTTGCTGGAAATCCAGCAAATCAGTGATTTTGATGAAATAATGCAGCTGTCCTTCTAAAACGGCAAAAGACCAAAATTACTGTCTTTGCTTTATATGTCTGTGGTTATTTATTTAAAATGCAGTGGCTGTTGCCAAAGACAATAACTTTTCATTGAGGAACATCCTGTAGCTGTATCTTCTCTAGAGTAATATTTTAGCAAAGAGTAAAGAACTTGAATACATTACATTTTACCAGATGGTAAGACGATTGGATTGAAAGTTACATTATATCACCAAAACCTACAGCTGAATCCAGATATTTATATAGTAATCAAAAAGATGCAAAAAAGATTTTTTTTCTCACTATCTGAAGTTAAATTTGACCAAAACTTTTCTTGTTTTAGCTTAGTTAGAATTGCCAAAATTATTTCGATTTGCTAACTGCCAGGAAAGTTGGCGAGAACATTTTTTTTTATAATTTTTTTTTTTTTAACCAAAAAAGGAATAGTCTGAAGCAATTATTTAATTTTTCTCGAATTAAAATGTTTGCATGTATTTATTTGGTCAGCATCAGGGATGCATCAACATTCTTTTAAAATGTATAACTAGAAATAGTTAATTTTTTTTTAGAAAATTGAAACAAGAAATTAAAAACAGGGAAAATTTGGTCTGATTTAACTTCAGACAGTGAGAAAAAAATGTTTAATCTTTTGATTGAGTGGTCCAGGAGGGCTTATAATAATACGTTCAGTCATAAAAACAATGTATTCAGCCAGAAATAACCAATCAAAGCCAGGAGGAGAGTATTAGCGTTGTCAATCAAGCTTGTGTATGCATGACCCACATTCTCCCTTTTGCGGTAATTCTCCTCTCCCATGCTGGAGCCCATCAAGAATGCTAATATTCATTAGCATATGATGGCGGATAAACAGCTTTCTGGTAACAGTAAGTCGTATCTCTGCCATTACATTTAGCAGCGCTTACACAAGGTTGATCGACAGAGCTAAGACCCTCCTCCTGGCTGGATTTCAGTTTGGCTAAGTTTTTAGAAATTATTTTGATCAAGCACGTTTTAAAAATAGTTTTAGAGCATTATTGTTTACAAACTGATGCTCTCCAAATAGCAACAGAAGCAAGAGACTGAAAAATAACGAGCGCAAACAAACAAGGCCGGGGAGAGATGAGCTTGCCTCCATTGGAGAAGCTTGTACTCACTTACTAAATCCCTTAAACCTCATTCCTCCACTTCTAGACTGAGACGGAGAGAGTTAAAAAAAAAAAAAAGAAGGAAAGAGAGGCGACGTCATTTGCAATATCAGTGGGAAGAAAGGGCAGCGGTCAAACGGAGGAGAGTTTGTTTTGCAGGGAGGGAGTAAAGTCGATGCCTGTGGAATGACGAAGTGGGAATTTCAGCTGATCCGTTCGTAAGCCACGCACGGGGGTCTTTGAGGCACAGGGGTCTTTGAGGCACGGGGGTCTTTGAGGGTCTTCTTCTCCCAGGTACTTCCCCTGGGAGGAGAAGGAAGCCTGATGAGTTAATAGAAAACCGCCTCCCTCTTCGTTCCAGTCGGAGGTCATACGTCCTCAAGCCGCCTTGTGTCACGTGGCTTGTTTTCTTCTATTTTTTTTCTTTCTGTGAGATAGTCAGCATGTCTGTAAACTGTGTTTGACCCCATGTGTCAGATAGGCCAAATGCATGCGCGCGCACACACACACACACACACACACACACACACACACACACACACACACACACACACACACACACACACATGTCTTTAATTTAGCACTATTTGGAAGCGGATATCAGCTGCTGCACCATTAGATGCTAACAGTTAGCGAACATAGACACGATGGGATCAAACTTGTGACGCAATCTTCCAAATCCGTGGCGAATATCTTACACTTATTGAAAGAAATGTTCTGCTGAAGGCATATAGATAGACTTCAGTTTGAGGAGAAATGTAGAGTTTTAATATCAAATGATCTTGTGCCACAGGACTGGATTTCACCACTAATAAATTTTGTTTTTCTTTTTCAGATACTCTTCAAAGAGGCAAAGTCATGTTTTTACCAGGCACATGGTTTCACTTTAGAGCACAATCAAGTGACGTTTAACTTCAGTTGCTATAAAACTACAAAATATTTTAAATATTTTGTAATTTAACGCCTTCAAATTGGTTTCTTTAAGAAACTTCTGCTCTTTCTGAAACCCCGCCTTCAGGAAGCCATCACAACATGGTTCCTCTATTAACCCTTTAACATTTTTACCAGCATTGCACTGAAAAGCAGCGCCAATAATGAGCTCAGCAGATGCACACTTCCACCAGATGTTTGTCAATTGCTGCTGGCTAGTCTGAAGGAGCTGAACGGTTGCCACGGGAGATTAAGAGATTTCTCCAATCTGCATGAAAGAATCAGGGCAACACGCCACGTATGTTTTTGATGAGAAAATAACATAGCATGATGTAAAGTTTCAAAAATGTGATTTTACATAATACTGCCCCTTTAAAAATTCACTGTGGGAAATAAAATCAGAAATATGCAGACAGGACCAATATAAGTTGCATTTTTCACAAATCAGTAAGAATGGCAAGAACAATGTCACTGTTGAAAGAAAGCAACAAATGGAAGGTCAAAACTGAACTTTGTAACCTTTGTGGATTCTGTTATAACCCAATAAAACATTGAATTTAGTGGCTGTAATGGGACAAATGATCTAAAAAGCTTAAACGATATCTTATCAGGTGTGACATAGTCACATCCACACTGAATCTCCTTTAAATTCACTCCAACAGTTGGTTTCCTGAAGTTAGTGGTTTACTAAAGTTATTGCAACAACAATTCCAGGCTGCGTCGTTCATCTATAAAGAACATCATTTTATTCTTGTGTACAGTAGGACCTCCCATCCCTGCCACGTTTCGTCTCATTAGGCCTATGAACGAGCAGCTGACAGCTACGTACTCTCTGCTGTTTCTCATCTCTCATTACTGGATTGAAAATAACTAATAGCTGTGGCTTCAGCTCGCGCTAATCGCCCTGTTTGTTGATGGGCTCCTTAGAGAAGGGCACGTTTTCCTCTCGCTCCCTAATGTCATGAAAAAAAAGAAGCTTTCAGCGGCTTCTTCAGATGCATCAGGATTTCGCTTTTCCTTATTTCCTTTGAATCTCCCTCGATTTCCATATTTAATTAGCCCGGCTCATTAAATGCCAGGCACACGGCAACGTATGCCGGAATAATTGCGTGCAATGTTATGGACACAAATTATCTGTAATGTTCTTGTGCGAGTTGTGACACAACACGCAGGCCTTGTTGATTAGCCCGCTCTAATAGACACGCCACTTGATTTGTTTGTCTTATCAGCGGGGATGTGAGTGAGCGCACCCTTGGGTTTGCAAATGGATGTGCATGTGTGTGTGTTCGGGTTTTGCGTTCATCGTTCATATGAGATTAATATGTGTGTGTGTGTTTGTGACAGTGTGGTTGTCAAGTCCAAGGTATCTTACAGAGTGAAATTACCCATCAGGTCTAGTAAAAACATGGCTGACAACCTCTAATCATGGTCATGGGAGGAAAGAAAAAGAAAAAAAAAAGACATTGTCATCATCATACACACACATAGACCTTCCTGGTCATTACAGTGGCCGATCGGAGCCAAGCTATACCCCAAAGTCTTCCTCTATGGTTTGCCCTCTTTCTGGTCTGTGTGCCAGCAGCAGAGCTAATGGTTTTCTGAATGATCCACTAGAGGAAATCTTTGTCACTTATCTCTTGCATTCTGAGCAGTATTTTATTTATTTATTTCAGCTGTTATTCCAACCCACTGAACCGTTGCCCAGTTTTGAAATGCTGCAACTGCAATCCTCAGTATATTTTACCAGGCCTGGTTTCCAGTACTTCCTGTCATGTGTTTAAAAAGCCGATTAAATTATTGTATTGGTCAATATGAAACGTCAAACTACTATCAAGAAAGTACTTCAAGAAGAGTAAAACTTCAGGCTTGCCGTGGTGGCGTAGGGGATAGCGCGATCCACATTTGGAGGCCTTGAGTCCTTGACACAGCCGTTGCAGGTTCGACTCCCGGACCCGACGACATTCACCGCATGTCGTCCCCCCTCTCCTTACCCCCTTCCTGAAAGCCTACTATCACAAAAAAGGGACACTAGAGCCCACAAAAAGCCCCCTGGTGGGGAAAAAAAAAAAGAAGTAAAACTTCAGTATGTATATATAACTGTAGATATCCTTAATCAATGGCTTCAGACTATCCTTTTTTGGTTAATTATTGGGTTCTAAAATACAGTTTTGTTTTGTTTTTTCATAATATTGTAAACTTACCAAAATAAAGTTAATCTGAGTTAAGAGAAGGTTGCTAATAGCAGAAAAGCGGCAGAGGGCACTCTCCTGCTAATGTGCTATTAACGGAGCTAATGTAGCGCTTTACCGCTTTTTTTGATAACATTTGCCAAACTTCTGTTCCGCTAAATAAATTTAAATTCTAAATCACTAGTTTACTTGGTGGTTTAGTAAACTTCCAATCGAATAAAGTTCAACGTCAGTATTGAAGTTTTGGTTACCAGCTGAATTTTTAAAGCAGTTCTATCCAGGCTCTTATTTTGAAGTGGGTGAAATCTGTTTCCTCTCCTTATGTTCTACTTGTTTTTTTTAAAGCAAGTGGCAAGTATACAACAAACGAACTATTCATTTACAGGGATCAAGTAAAAAATGTTGAACATCTATATGAGTCACATTTCCTTCAGATTTTATATTTGATAATTATGCTCCTGTTTGCGTAGTTCTATCAAAACGTGGAAAATTTCGAGAGGTTTGAATGTTTCGGAGGTTTCACTCGTCTAACTGCTTCGATTTAAGCAAACTCTTTTTTCCTTTTACGTCCAATCAATGAGCTGCTCCTCCCCGGCACCTTGTCTCCGGCTAAAATATATGTTTACAGCCGCGCGGCAAATTCCAGATCAAACATCCGAGGAGAACCGTAGGTGATTTTTAATCATGTGCCATCATCGCGAGACACACATGGATCACTTTGACACTCACAATTAGCCGTTGTCAGCCGCCGAAGGCAGCGGTGCAATTTAGTAGGTGCACATTACTGTCGCAAATGGAAGTGGCAGCACTCTGATATGTTATTTTGAAAGCGGCGGGACGGCGAATTGTATTTGACCCTGTGTTAAGCAGGCTCACTCTCGATAGGCAAGCGGCCTTTTATTCAAAAGAGATAATTGGCTCTTCAGAGCGTTGCTCCTGAAATGTTTTTTATTTTTTTAGCTGGGGGGGGAAGAAAGTAACAGGCTTTGATTAACCTTGTCAGATTTGTTGGCGTCTCACGAGTGCACCGCTTTTAGATTTAGGGGCACTCCCCCCCACACACACACACACACCGACACACACATGTTTGCGCAGCTATCTTTGCAGGGACTTTCCATTGACTTCCATTCATTTCTACAGCCTAAACCTTACCCTTACCCTAACCCTACCCATTACATACCTAACCCTAACCAAAACTCAATTCACACCTTAGTCTTAAATCTGACCCCTGACCCAAAAACAGTGTTTCCCCTTGTGGGGACCAGGCTTCGGTCCCCACAAGTAGCAGTTGGTCCCCACAATGTAGTATATGTCAGGAAAATGGTCCCCACAAGGTATTAGAAACAAACGCATTGGATGCCAAGGATAAGTGTTAAATTGGTGTTTTTCTTTTCCGACTCTCCCTCTCTTGATGGATGCGCTCGCAGCAGAGACGGCACATTTCAAACACTGGAGCGAGACTGCAACCATCAAGTCTCTGAGCCTCAAACGCTTCTGACGCCGTAATAGAAAATGACTCAAGAGGTCGGCCTGGGAGAGGGAAGGTCGGGCTCCGCGGTCTCTTTGGTCCCCTTGCTGTGGTCTCCCCACATTTGGCTGGCAGACAAGTGCATTGTGCGCGAGGCTCCTCTGATGTGGCGCCGCGATGATGAGTAAGCACACATCTGATGGCGTGGGTATGCGTGTGGTACCCAGAGCTCTGCCTGACACATGAGGAAACCGAGAGGCGGAATTCACCAGGGAGTTTGGAGTGTATATATATATATTACACAACGTTTTACTGACCAGATTTTTCCTCGTCCCCTCTGTCTAATTAGAGGACAGCTGTGTGGCCTCTACCAGTTACGTAAGCTTTAAAGACCTCCTGGTGGAAGAAGTCATATGTTTTAACATGACACATATGGGGGAAGTTGCTTGTGAGTGTGCACTGTAAAACCTAGACTTGCCTCAAACCTTTTTAGTTTTTGAAGGAATATTAGTGTCCCTGTAGATAGGGGGGAAAAAAGGAAAGAGGAACAAATTTACAACAAAAACTCTTAACATTTTCAGACTAATCTTAGGAGATTTCTAGAAAAACAAACAGGAACATTTCTGAGCTCCAAAAGTCGAAAATTTGCGCATTTTTGAGTTAGAATACTGAAAAATGTTCGACTTGTGCATCTTTATTGCTCTGAAAGTGGATTATTCTTGATGAACTGACTGCATAGATGAAACCTTTCCACCTTAACCCTCTGATGCATAAGTGGGTCCTGTTGGACCCGGTGAGGTCATCTTTTTACAATATCTTTGTAATGAAAAGTTTTCATTACTTCATATTCCAGGTATTCCTCAACAAACATGTTATTGATGTCATGCAATTCAAATTTTTAATTGAACTTTTACACATTTTAAGAAATAGTATGTCTTATATTAATACCCCATTCTTCCATAAGTGGGTCCAAAATGACCCGCATTCATTTCCTATGGAATTCAATGGGAATCTTTGTTTCTTACCAGCTGTGTCTGTCAGGAACACAGTTTTTGTGAACCAAACATACTGAGTCCTAAGTCTCAGCCCTGAATAATAATATTTTACACAGCAAGAACTTTTACATATAATTATTATCTTTATTTTTACCTCACAAATGTGTGTGTGTGTGTGAGTCGATCATCAGTGCTGTGACAGTGTTATTGTCACGAATCAACCTACTAGCCTTCTCTGAAGTTAGCTGACACTAGTTATCTAACCCAGCTAGCTAACATTACTGCCTATTCTTTATTGTGCATGTGTATTATTTCTGCGTGCGTGCGTGTGTGTGTGTGTGTGTGTGTGTGTGTGTGTGTGTGTGTGTGTGTCTTTGTGTCTGACACCCTGGGTGAGAAAACCAAAAGAGAAAATGTGTTGAATGACATGCAAAACCTGGTGATCAAGGTTCATTCTTTAATTACCTCAATAAATAAAATAAAAATTCATAGCTATATAAATAAATGCATCAATAAATGAGCTGTAAAAGAATAGAGTGCCTTCCCCTGGTCGGGGAGGATGTCCTGCCCCAAGTGGAGCGGGAGATCGACAGACAGGTTGGCGCAGCGTCTGCAGTGAAGCGGGCCCTGTGCCAGTCTGTCGAGGTGAAGAGAGCGCTGAGCCAAAAGGCGAAGCTCTTGATTTACCGGACTAAGCTCCGACCCTCATCTATGATCATGAGCTTTGGGTCATGTCCGAAAGAACGAGCTGGGCTGTCCCTTAGAGAGAGAAGCTCAGTCATCTGGGAGGGAATCAGAGAGGAGCCAGTAGAGGT
Source organism: Alfaro cultratus (assembly GCA_903066825.1). Taxonomy (NCBI): domain Eukaryota; kingdom Metazoa; phylum Chordata; class Actinopteri; order Cyprinodontiformes; family Poeciliidae; genus Alfaro; species Alfaro cultratus. The sequence goes on from CAEFZX010017081.1 coordinate 16,923, forward strand.
GGTCCGGGCATCTGGTCAGGATGCCTCCTGACAAAAGTACCATAAAAACACATTGATTTAAACAGGGGTCAAAAAAGACCCACTCATGGAAGACTGTAGAGTCAATACGTCATACATTAGAGGGCTAAACATCTTAAAACTAATGTTTGTGACAAAAACATTGGTCTAATTAGTTGCTACTGCTGGTGGCACAATGCATTGTGGGATACCATGCTGACAAATTCCCACTGTCACATAGGGACTCACATTACTTCAGATTTACTAAGTTAATTTTTAAAATGGTTTTACCTCATAGGATCCTCACCTTAAATTTAAATGGAGTGCTTATTATAACTATGTAATAAAACAAAAGTTAAATCCATTTAATTTCTTTGATTAAAGTCAACTCTGTAATTCACTACACACCCAAACTTATATTTGTAACTTTTGAAAGGTCAAGTCATCGTCTTCGATTACAACGCTACGATTTACAGTGTGGAAGATCTCAGGTGAACTTTCCACATGGTTTCTTTCCCTTTTTATTTGCTTTGAATTACATCCAGGAACAGGAATGCACACTCTGATGATGAACTGCAATCGCTCTCGTTCTCAGACTGATTCATCTTGTAGAAATTATTCCTCAGCGCTGCAAGGAGGCTGGTGGGGAAACATTAAGCCAAACCCCAAATCACTGAAGCGGAGACCGAGCCTTCGAGGCTTTTCCATGCGTTCAGCTTTAAATACACAGACATTGTAGTTCCTCCTGTATGCGATTGCACAGACTCTTAAGAATTCACGTGCAAAATGTGCTCAGCTTTCGCAATCTAAAATCTGCTGTAATTCTCTGACTCAAGTGCGGTTCGTGTCATTGCGGACTCCGATGACCTCACTATGAAATCATCGGGGGAAATCTCTCTGCTAATGAGGCAAATCAGAAAAGAATGTGCTTCTGCTTGCACTTTTCTATGTGGGTTATGACTCTCAGGCTTAATTTGTACATGTGATGATCTCACTGCATTAGGTATTTCACTTCAAAATGAAGATTTCACATAAATTCAACATTAACTAGAGTTCTACAGCTCCCTGATAGCTGGAGGTTTAATGTCTAAAAGGAGCTCATGTAGCTGTCATTAAATATGTAAATATTCAGCATAGAGGCTCTGTTAATCTTAACTGACCAGCTGAAGAAAAGCGTCTTCACACCTTATGAAGAAGGGACAAAAGACAAGACATACCCTAGGGACAACAATCCTGTGTTGTCCCTCAGAGGGCAACACAGGATAAGCAAACATTTACACACACATGAAGGACAATTTAGAATAACCAAATAGTCCAACAGTCATGTTTTATGACCATGGGAAGAAATGCAACATGCAAACCTTGTGCAGAAAGACCCTGGTTGGGATTTGAACTCAGGACGTCCTTCCATGTGATGAAGACAAACAAAATCTTTAGGCTATATTAACACCTTCCATTTTTTGTCCTCCTTAAACCGATCGGTGTTTGTGTCCCCCGTTGGTCCGGAAACCTTCGCAATTGTGAGTGCACTCAATCAAACCCCGGTATGGACCAACCGACTGGACCGAGACCCAGGTGGTCTTAGTTCACTACAAGCCATCTCGTCTCATACAGGGATGTTTTGGCTCACATTGCGAAACCTGGGTTGTGTGAGCTGCTCTTGACATTCAGAATAGTACTGCAGTTGTAAGGACAACATAAATGTATACAACAGAAACACACCAAACAAGTTTTTTCTTTTTTGAGTCTGTGCTCTCTCTCTCTCTCTGTTTCTGTCTGATGCACAATTTGAAAGCAAACTTCGCCAAGTGAAAGAAATAAACTCAGCTTTTGGTCCAGAATGACTGTTCTCGTGTGAATACACCCTTAAATGCATCATTGCACAGTTAGAAAGTCTAAATTATAGCTCCATTTAAAGCTTTGTGGTGTTTGCTGAAATACCATCTTATACCATAGTGTCTGAGACACAGCATTCAGAACTTGGGAGTTCTTTGTCAGGGTTATCACATACAAATTCAATTATTATAATCAATAATCATTTCACCGTCTGTTGAGAGATGGGAATTTGTCATAGAGATGCCCTCAGTAATCATTATTTTCAGCTTGCAGACTTGATCCTGAACAGTTTGGTCAGAGACTAAAACAAAAACCAGATGCTTATCTGGTGAAAGCAACATATCCAAGTGTTTCTAGGTTGCTCAAAACACAACTCTCTTCTGTGTTAGAGTTGTTACTGAGGGAAGACTCAAAGTTTGCGATTTTCAGTATAATTTGAGGGGGAAAAAATCTCAGCTGTTTATTCAGTTTGCAGCTTTTATCCTGTTGAGGTTTTTCTGTCAGACCGTAGTGGATACAAAAGCCTTCTTGTAGTCTTAAAAGTCAGGTTTAGGATCAGATGATGTTTGCTTAGTCAGTCAATTGGAGAAACTGATTGAAGCAGTCTGTTCAGGCTGTTACTGTTACACCCTTTCGGTGTGGGTGGGTGGCTTCTCTGTGCGTTCATGTTTTTGAAGTGGGATTCAATACTGCCTCTGCCCTTGATCCTTCTCCCTCCCTCGTTCTTCTTGCCCTCTGCTGAGCTCGTTCTTTTTGTCTTTCGCTCTTCTCCTGCTCCCCCACCCCCAAACCGACTCCCACAGAACTCCCAGGCAGCTCGGATCCAGAGGAAGTCCTTCCTGGGATTAACGCACACACTCATGCGCAAACTTCCTCGTCAGATTCGCCCCTCTCTCATCTGTCCTCCCACAGACATCCTGTTTGTCTCCTGCAGCTTCTCAGCAGCTCCCTCTGACGAACACGAGCCACAGAGCCAAGGCGTAAACACAACGGCCGCTTTTTGAGGAGAAGGCCACACAGAAGAGAAAAGAATCCCTGAAAACAAGAAGTGATTCTTGGCACACGTCTCTCCAGCTCCATCTTAGGAAAAATAAATAAATAAATAGATCTCTGTCACCTTGTCAATTATTCTTTCTACATTCAGAACTTGTTGATGCCCTGGAAGAAAATTCTCAAGAGACAATTGGGTTTTTAAGCGGCTCCGGGGCCTTACCAATCATATTATTACTATACTGCAACCTGGAATGATTGCAACCTTGTTGATTCTTTTGCAATCAGTTTCTATTATCTCCCCGTGCCGTGGTAGGCATCAGCTTTCCGTCTTGTCTTCTCATCCGTAGTGGTCTATCCAATCCATTTTACCCATCTGCCAATCTCTATCACTTCGATCTCAGCTTGTCCCCTCTCCTCTCTCTTCTCTGCCTTCCCTTCGCTCCATCCATGTCTAATCCATTACATCTTCTAATGACTGCTGTTTCGCTGTATGAAGAGACGTATGGCGCGGATTGGAATTTCTGACTGTGTGTGTGTGTGTTGGTATCGGTTACCATTATCTCCCCACTTTTCTTGTGAAGAATTATCTCATATACAGCAAGAAATTACAACCAAATCAGGTGTATAATGCCAAATGTCAGGCAGAAAATACTTTGTATATCAAACCACACTTGTTTTTCAGCAGCTCTTATTTCGAAGGTTTTCCTCAAGGAGTCTTAGTTCTCCTTTTCTAAATATTAAGTAACAGAAAATTATTTAGCAGAGGTAGTTGAATTGTACTTGGGCACATTCGTAGTTTCTGAAGCTAATGTTCAACTGAGTTGAAGGAAAGTAGCAGCTACGCCGCTATTTAGCAAAGCAGTTAAGAACCATAATGAAATTAACTATTTAGGTTGTTTTATCCTAAACTATTTATTTTTGCCCAGACACAACTTCTTATGGGAAGGTTTCTGATGAAGGTGGCCGCTGCGTGGGGTGCGTTATCATGTCAGACTGGTCATGTGGAGACAAGGTTTGTACTTTCAGGTCAGAGGAGGGAAACCACTTAGTCGTACCACCTTCTTTTCTTGGGAAATCTATCATTTTGTCAGATTCTTTTCTGTAGGAGTTCAGATAAGCCAGGTTCACGCTTGTTTTCAGCTGAGAAACACTCAGCAGATATACAAATAGACTGAATACTTGCAGTGCTTTAACCCTCCCAAGATCTTAAGAGATGGGGTCAAGTCAATCCTGCAAGCTTTTCATCCTGTACGTGGTCTGGTGGGGTCACAGTGACCCTGCATGCGCTTTCACAAGGTCTTTTTTGTGTGTATGTGTCTGTATGGTTCCAGGAACTGACGGTCCGATGGGACAACTGCCCCTTTTCCCCACTGTCCGACCGTGATATGGTGCTAAAACTCCAGGACGGTTAAAGATGTAGTCTTTTACTTGGTCTGCAAGATCCAAGGTGTAAACATGCATGTCCCTCCCAATGCAGAGTAAAGAAATAAAAAGAGAACTCTGTTATGCTGATGTTGTTGTACCTCTGTAACATTATGAAGCTGTAAAACTCTTTCCTGGGAACTGTACATGAAACTTGACTCTAGGGTTCAGAGATCTGACCAATCTGTTTTGTTCTGTTTGGTACTTTTGTTCCTCCTATGGCTGTAATCAACACTAATATCAACTGGTAGATGCCGAACCATAAAGGAAATTAAGATGAAACCTTTTGTTGTATGCTGAGAAAATGAAACAAGATGACAATCTTCAATTTTGAAATACTTAGTAGCAGTTTGGAAAGACTACTGCCTTCATACCCTGTGTTTTATAAGCATTAGGGTAACTAACATTCCAGTACCAATTGTCCTAAAATCTAATACTGTAGCATATGTGACGTAATCTCCAGCTAAACGAGGTTACCACTGATTTTCAAGACATCTCAGTAAATGTTGCAACTCAATCTGCGTCTCCATTACAAATGTGTGCAAAGCTTTCATTCTCCGCAAATGTCGAAAAAAACACAATTTCACAATTGCGGTGTTTCCATTAAATGAGAAACGCAATTAAAATCACACGTGAATAAGTTTGTTCTGGTGATAAGTCCATAAAAAAACATCCTGTGAAGTCATCATCAAACTACTTCCTGTCGTCATCTATGCTCTGGTTTGCGCTAGTTTCAAAATCCAGTCGCTGATCATGTGTGATGTGAATAAAGTGTTTCCATTGCAGATTTGCGAAATAAATCAATTTTGATATGGTCCCCCAAAAAATGTATTTAAATTTTATTTTTAATTTTTCTCAAAATTGCCGTGTTTTCATTCAGCAAATTCACTTTTGAAATGTCAAATTGCACAATTATATCTTTGAAACCCAGCTTCAGATGCAGTATGTACACCATGCATGTGCACCACTGCTACCAAAATTACTGAAACGCTACGCCTTTGCCCTTATTCGACTCAGATGCCTGAATACTTTGAGGAGCTACCACGGCAGCGTAGCTTGTCCTATTTTTTGAATAATTTAGCGAATAATAATATTTTTTAATACTCGCCAGCCCCCTGTGATCTCATAACATCAGCCTCATTGAACAAATTCAAAATAAAGCGAGTAAATTCAACAATATCTTAACATAACTATGTCTCTGTTGCTCTGTAAAGCAATAGCTTTCTGTGCAGCCACAGAAAGCTAATGCATACGAATTGTAAGTATTACCTGAACAGGCAAAGATATGGCCTCCACACTCCTATCTCACCCTACCACACGCAGCACGGGTCGTTAGGGTTGACTCGTAAAATATAAAACATCTCTTCATCCAACAGTTATTGGTGCCCTGGAAATTGTAAAGGGCCATTCTGAGACAAATTAGCAGTTGTAGTTGCTCCACCGGAGCCCCCTCTGTGCCAGCCGGCATTGCTCCCGTCTGATTTAAGATCACGAGCCTTCGGCGCTCCGCCACATCCACGTGACAACTCTCTCCATTCCGGTGCTTTATGGAATCATCACTGTCGCCACCCGGTAAATGAGCTCAGCAATATTTAGGACAAATTCCACTGTTCAGTGGCCCCCGCGAAACAATGGCGTTGAATATTTCATGTCTCTGAAAAGCCCGATTAAAACGAGGAGGCGCAGACGAAAGCCCCCGATTCTGAAAAACGGCGTGGGCGTTTCAGTGCCCGTGCCTCGCCAGGAGGCGCCGGGATTAACAGTCAGCGCCGAAGCGGGCTGCGGCTGACGAGTTGTTTGTGTTGGAGGGTGCCGTTTCCTCAGAGCAGTCAGGTCTGGCTTGCCAGCGAATGGAGGCTGTGGAAGTGCGCTGGCTGTGGCCTATGCTGACTGGCTTTCTGCACTGCGTCTGTGGAGGCAGAGATAAGAGGTGACGAAACACACAGCGCACACACTCTGGTAAAGGCCGAGGTCACAGATGGGTTTTGAGAGCCTGTGCAAATGCGCTACAGTTTTGCCTCTGCATTATTTTAGGAGCCGGCCGACACGAGCCTGGACCTCCAACAGGATTCAGGGGCCAAAAGTTCAGAGAGAGACAAACCGAGGTGCACGTTGCAAAGGGATAAACTCCAACTCCAGGCTGTGAAACATTCTGCTTAGCCACCGCTACAAACTGTTTCATGCGCTAATGATAGAAGTTGGTTGTTTTCCATCTACTCCCCTCACATTTTCACAGGCTTTGGTCACATAAAACAAATCACCATATGTATTAGTAATCAAAACATCTCCGTTTCCTCCCACCGAGTTGACTCTGCCTCAAAGACCCTCCCTTGCCTTGCCGGTCTCCCGTGGAGGCAGCACCGAGTAATGGCCTGTGAAATGACTGGGCTTTTGTTGGTCAGGACGAGTACTTGGAGGCCCTGGCAGCTTATTTATGGATCTACTGTGGTCGTTCTCCTGGCCCCCGCACCTATAAATACATGGGGGAAGGTTAACCTAGCTAAAACAAACAATGATGTTAGCCTGGGACATCTGAAATAGAATGTGCAAGTCTGCAGTCGACTATAAAAAGATGAATCTATCTTTAAACGGTAGAGGACAATGCTGTTGCACTTCTAGGGATGACTTCAAGACATAATGACACTGTTTAGACTTCATTGAGGTGTACAAAAAACATGACTGACCTGCTATTTTTACTTTTTTACCACTTTGCTGCAACAATTCTGGTGTAAAACAAGATCTTCATTGCAGTAATACAAATATAAAATAGATTTGTTATGATGCAGTTATAAAGCAACTAATCAAAATTTGATTAAAAACATATTTTGGTACTTTGATAACTTTTTTGAGAATGATGCAGCTTCAAAACAACGTTCTTGTCTTGAAGATGTTAAAGCTGCGGTATGTAACTTTTATTTAAAAAATAATTAAAAAAATGTTTTTTACATGTTTGTTAAAACTGTCACCATGATGTGACAGTAAAAAAATTTAATAGATAATCTGTGAAAAAAAATAAAATAATCAAGCTTCTCCACTACTGCATTTTTGGTCAAAAACAACCAATCAGAGCAAGGAGGAGGGTCTTAGTGCTGTCAGCCATGTTTGTGTATGCGCTGTTCAATGTGCTAAAAGTGGAGAAACAACTAAACGTTACAGGAAAACAGCTTATGCTCTGCTGCGAATGCTAACTACCCTTAGCATTCGCAGCAGCCTCTGTTGTGGTGAACTAGCTGTAGGGTAGCAGAAGGGTCAGGGGTGAGCAACATATACATGAGGGTGATTGATAGTGACAAGACCCTCCTCCTGATTCTTGGTTGCTTCTGACTATGTGATGTGTTTCTGAAGTTAGTACTGTGATAAGGCAGAGGAGCTCAAATTTTTTTATCAGATTTTCAGAACGTAATGATAATTAAAACAAATACGTAAAAATATGTTTTGATAAAAGTTTCATACTACAGCTTTAGCAAGTTTTTGTTACAATTAGGCCTTTTTGAGGTACTCTTTTGCTGCAGTGATGTAGATACAATAACATACTCATAAAATAACCTATTTTATTCTACAATGTGGGTTTTTTTTTTTTACCTCTGCTGTGACGATGCTGAATATCCTTTATGGGACAGAATGTTCTGTACGTTCTGTTCTGTAATGCTGGAAGAGACTGAGATGTTGCTGAGGTTTTTTGGCAAGTGGGTCCCATATGCTAAACCTGGCCGGCTTTCAGCTCACGTATGGTTTCACAGTCTGGCCACGGCAGCAATAGTAGACCTACGCAATGGATACACAAGTGTTGGTGTCTGGTTTCAGTTGAGCCACAGTGAAGACAGCACTGGAGGACGGCCCAGTAGTCGTGGAGATGGCAAGCGTGGTTAAACTGATAAAACTGTCATCACTGTGGTGGAGAAACCAGAGAAGGTAAAAAGACTGGGTGAGAAATAAAAGCGAGAGAGCACACCCTGTTGAAAGCAAGTTGATTTCAGAGTTTAGTGCTGACCAAATTTGGCTTTTTCTTTGGGAGGAGAAACAAATGTAGCTAAAAAATTGTCCGTCTTTATTTTCACTTGGATCTTCCAGGCGTTTTTTGTTTGTTTTTTTTAATGCCTAGAATCACTGATCACTTACTTTTACTTCCAGTAAAAGATGAACGATCCAAAGAAATTTAGGGCAGGGGGGAACCACAGTCATCTGTGAATAGCTGAGACCTTCTCTGAAAACACTTATGACTTCTTATTTTGAAGTTCAAACACCAAATATACCTAAATGTGCATTAATGCGCACAGTGAAAACTGTTGTGGAGCTACAGCAGAAGCGAACATCTATAGTCTTTAACTCATCTCTTGGCGGTTCAGTCAATCAGCGCCAAAGAAAATGGCTGCCGCTACAGGATTAGCTGCTTTGCTAGCCAGCCATTAGCGCATCAGTTAGCTTTGAGCCTAGCTACCTCTGGGTCTAAAGCTACATTTTCTTCCTAAGGTTTTATATATGCTCTAAAAATCAGCCAGTAAAAAGACTGTCTGAATAATTGTGAGCCATGTTCCACAGAAAACTCTGTGTATAAGGTAGCCTGGTGAAAACCAGTCCCTTGTTCTACGCTTTGCTTCTGACAGAGGGCCTGGACTGTCGGCTAATGAGAAACTATTGGTTGCTAGAGGCATGGACTTTGTTGAAGTTTAAAATTTTACCTATATAAATATAGCCCTTTATTTGTACAGGAAAAATCTCTTGAAACTCATTCTCATTTACAAACAAAACCTGCTAAATACATTTTAAAAAAACGAATAAAAATCACCAAAAAAAAAACAACTAAAATTGCTGTCCGTTAGCCGTAAGGAATATAATGCACCAGTTTCACGCTATGAAGCTTACCCGAAATTGCCTGCACCGTAAACGACCATCCTTCAGAGAGAAGAAAGAAGAGCCAAGTTGAGCAAGATCACTGTTGATGTTAATTCAGTGTTTGGAAGAGCGACCAACACGGCTCTGAACAGCTGTGTTCATTTCCTTTGCTGGCATTGCTTAAGCTACAGCCAAACTGCAATTCTAAAATAGTTCACAACTTCTTTTTCTGTTTGCTAATTGGCCGGGTTGAAATTCAGTAGGAAGAAGTCCAGACTGAGCGCTGGAGGGAGATGAGCATTGAGAGGTGAAGGCTAGCTAGGCTAGCAAAAAGTTGAATGCATGAAAACTAAAACGCAAATATGCGGGCGTCCACTGCACTTGTGCTCCGTTTAAATATTCTCAACCAGCTTCGATGGTTTAAAAAAAAGGAATGAATGTTGGGTAATGGTGTCTTTTACTCTCAGTTATGCTAGGCTGAACAAACTGGAGAGCCACAAAAACAGAAAAGGGAGTGATTACCAACATCACCAAAAAAAAGCCTTTAGGAATTGCTGTTTCAGCTGCATGAATTGCTGTTGTTTTAATTGGCTTCTTTTTTTCCTGAGGGTTTGATGCTTCTACTCAGCTTTTCTTTAGCTTCAGAACAACCGATGAAAGAGTGAGTGAAGATCCCTCTGTTTTTTTTGTGTGTTTTTTTGCTGTCAGTGCTTTCCTTCCAAAAACATTAATATCGGCCTTGAAAACCCATAAAGGGCCAAACCTAGCAGAGTTAGCTCCAGTGGAATCAAACATGCTGTTCAGCCCAGCTGTGATAGGAAAAAAAAAGGGGGAAGGAGGGCTGGAGGAGGAGGAGGGGGATTTTTGGAAGATGTTATGTTGCAGTGTGGTGCCAGGGGAGCTGTGAGGCTTGGCAAAGAGGTGAGCGTTCACATCCCCGGCTTCTCTTCGCCGGAGAAAAGGGAGGGAAACGAGTGCGAGGGGAAGGGAGGAGAGAGGTGAATGGAAAGACAGCGAGCTGCGAAGCCATACGTGGACATACGCCAGGAACAATTTAGCCATCCATCACTCTCCGAGGCGAGTCGAAAGCTAAACGTGTGACTCGGTTTCAGAGAAGTCCCTGGCACCTTCGGTTCGCCGTATCGCTGCGGACGCGCATCCCCAAAATGACAACGCTTCCAAACATTTTCATCACAGGTGTAAATGAACCGCACCATCCTGTCCTGCCGGGCTTCCACACCGCAGCTGACCCCAGACGGCTGAGGTTGATCCAACGCGGCTCTGCCCCAAGAGGCTGGAGAGCGAATGCCTGGAAAGGTGTTGTCCAAAAAAACAGCCGTGTTTCTTACTCATGTGTTGGTATGTCGTTCATTTAGAAGTGAGTCAAAAAGGGGGAAAAAATGGCTTTTTCATCACTTTCTAACACAAAAACTAACTGGAAGCAAAGTGAAAAATGAGCAATTGAAATGACATATTACTCTAATATTTGTTAGATATTTTTAAATTATTCATAGGACAGTGGGTAAACCAGGGGTCACAACGCGGTGCCCGCGGGAACCCGGTAGCTGGAGGGGACCTTGTCAGTCGCCCGCGGAGCAAGTTCTAAAAAAGTGAATTATAATAAGGTTCAAAATAAATAGCTTTATGTATACAACTCTTTTCCAGGGTCAAAGTTCAGAATTATGCGCAGACGCCTGCAGGATATCATCAGAGGGCAGCAGCGCCTGCAGCTGTACCCTTTCTGCATGCCTTGAGATTTTCCTTTAAAAAAGAAAAGAATAACTTCAGGAATTTTTGTTAGCCAACCTTCTTTGCTATTTGCAAAATTGTACAGAAAAAACCCCCAAAAGAAAACCTCTTGTGTCAAAACATCTTGTATGTAGCGAGTCTTTGGGGGTCAAAGGGCACGTCAAAGCCTAAATGTTACTGGTCAGCTTACGTTTATTTGGCGGCTTGGAGCACAGCTAAAAATGAATGAGCAGAGTTTGATCGCACTCGTAGTTCTAACTGCGGTCGTTTGGATCCCGGCTGAGCTTTTCAACGTGCGCGCGGTTCTGGCGGGTCACCGGATGGCAGACATCTGCCGCTCCTACTGAGCGTCTCAGACTGCGGGTTAAACGATTTAATCTAGTCTTAACGTTCCCCAAAAGAGTAGAAATTAAGCAAACAATGTTACGTCACCTTCTCCCCCTCTGGACATCTGACACCACCTGAACCTGGGAACCAACATCCCCCTCTTACATGGGTAGGTTTCGCTTTCATGTCTTTATTATTTAGCATCATTTGTCAAAACTGCTTTTGTGGTTTAGGTTTGTGCTGGTTTTGCGTTGGAGAGGTGCTTGTGCTCTTGCAGGTTCAGATGCAGTGATAGTTTTGTGCTACTCTCCAATCTGTCTGACTGGTGTCATCCAACGGGTGACCCGTCGGCTTTTCAGTTCACGAAACCACAAAAAAAGGCTAATAAACAGGTGTTCTGTTTATCTGTGCTACCTGTAAATCCGTCCTACCTTGTGGTAATGCGCATGCGTCACATACTGCTTACTCAGCACATTTCTTATAAATACGTCCTACCTGTGGAAGTTTCGTTTCATGTGTTTTATTTCGTTGAAGATCACGGTAAGCTTTATTGAATTTGTTTTCTACCTGGTTTTTATTAAGCTGCTGTATTACTTCATGTTTTTACTTTACATGACAGGCAGCTTATAGACATATTTATAAATGGCTTTAGTTTGCCGTCTGCAAAGTCGTTACTACTGTAAACAAGTTTGGCGGTTAATCAGGACAAAATACGTTGTTTTTTGGGCTCTTTTGTCCCTTTATTTTAAAAATATTTTAGTTTAATAACACTCTCTTTTTATTATTAGACTTTGCTAAATAGATGTTGGCAGCGACACTATGTGGGATTGAAGCTGTGTAATATTAGTGTATATTAATCATATCCCAATGACCTGCACAGATCGGTGGACACGTTGTGGCTGCGCTGCATTTAATAAAGTCTGTCATACAAAGTATTGATGCGCAAAAAAAGATCTGCGGTGAGCTGCGTCTGTGTTTAATTCAATTCCAGTAAAAAGCTGTTTCCACCGTCTGATACTGTTTTATTCTTACAAACACCTTTGTATTTAAAATATTTTTTAACAGGTGCGATATTCTAGTAAAAGGATTAGTTCATACCTCTATAGCTTTTCATTTTAAACAGGTTGAATATTCAGAAAGAAGGAATATTCTTATGGTTTCGTCATGGATATAAATTGTTCCAATGCTAAGCTAAGAATAACTCCTAAGCTTCCACTTCAGTCCCGTCACTCAAATAATGTTAAATATATTTTACATTAACAACCTGCTATAGTTTTCCATTTGTAAACATGACGGTAGCAGTTTTGGACGCGTAGCACAGACAGATAGACTCAGCTATCGATCCGTGCTACAGTAGGAAAATCTGACGAGGCAGCACAGATAGTCAGAACACCGGTAGACCGCGTCAGAACCGCGCACGCTCAAAAGCTCAGGCGGGTTCTCAGAACAACGGGAGGAGCTCATTCATTTTTAGCTCCCAGAAAAAGCGCCAAGCCGCCAAATTAACAAAAGTAAACTGACCAATAAGATTTAGCCTTTTGCGTGCCCTTTGACCCCCACAGACTCACACTGATGTGCGCTATGTAAAAGATGTTTTGACACAAAATATCTTTTTTTCTCCACAATTTTGTTAATAGTAAAGAGGGTTAGATAATAAAATGTATGAAAACTATTCTCTTTTTTGTTTAAAGAAAAATCTCAAGCTACTCACAGTGCGAACAGCTGCAATAATCAATACTGTCAATCTCTTAGAATCACACAGAAAAGCTCCAAAAGGGAATCAAATTTAAAACTCTGAACTAAGAACTTCGGATCACATAAAAGCAATTTACCATATCTGCCATGGTAAATCATTACTGATAACTATTGTGAGTGGTCCCTAACATTAATATGATTAGATATGTATTATTGTTATAAAGGCTGAGTCAAGAAAATGTATGTCTATATCAAACAAGTAGCCCTTTGTGTTACTCTGTACCCGTGCAGCAGCTCCCAGTCTCAAAAAGGTTGGTGACCCCTGGTCTAAACACAATTAATCTTTACAAAAAGAATAGATGCTTTCTGTGTTTTCAGGCACAGAAAGCAATAAGCCTGAACATTTTGTGTCGTAAACCTTGTCCAAGACCAGTTACGATTCTTCTAAAGCTAAAAAATATTGGAGTTACAGCAATTACACTCTTCTCATAATCACTGTTTTTGCAGGTTTCTCTTGGTATTATGATTGTCTCTGATTATGAACTGTGTACCTCTAAGGATGGACTGCCTCATTGCCATCACCCTAATCTTTTGCTCACCCCACAGCTTCCCTATCAGGCCTGGTTAGCCCGCTGCAAAATGTTATCGTTGCTTCCTGTGGAAGGAAACACGTTGGGGAAACTTCAACTCTGCATGGAGAGTCGATCAAGTTTTGGCTTCACTCCAAAAATCTTCAGACACAATAAGAAAACAATCATTGGTCGGCTTCTTCTACTGAGGGAGAAGTCAGCTGTTCAGGCTGATTTTCCGAAAGCAAACTGCTTCAGATGAAGTATTCGTGACGCAGGGCTACATGGTGGGACCGGCGATCAGTCCAAGATCTCTTTGTTTAGACCGTTTAATTAGTCTCCCACCCAGCATGTACGCCCAACGCCGCTTTTTAAACACAAAAGACATAAAAAGCCATTGATCCGTATATGATCAATAGAAAGTTGCCTGTGGGGCCGAGGGGGAGATGAAGCGTTTGAACATTCACAAACACCGTTGTTGGAAAGCACTCCTCCTCACAAGCCCGTCTCTCGCTTCCTTTTATGTGCGTTAGCTCGGACGGATGAGGTGGGAATAATGGGGGAGCCGAGTTTAGGTGAGGCAAACAAGTCGCGGGGGGGGGGGAGCCGGGTGATGACACCGGAATGAAACCAAAAGTGCTGCGTGGCGGAGGACCGGCACGCCGTGGCTTGGGATTTTTGGCCCGTAAGAAGTGTGATCTGAGTGTGTCACTTTGACTCAGGCAACAGCCTTCGCTCTTGCTAGATGCCACACCTGGTGCTGGGAACTGGCCTGTGGTGCGTCCAGAAACGGAGCCGACGGTTTGATGTCCCGACTGCATGGCTGCCGTTTGCTTCATCCGCCATCAAAACGTTGGAGTTGGGTTGCCCATGGCTGGATTTGTCTCCCCCCCACCCAATTTTTTTATTTTTTATTTTTGTGGGCTCTAGTGTCCCTTATTTTCACAGTAGGCTGACAGGAATGGGGTAAGGAGAGGGGGGAAGACATGCGGCAAATGCCGCCGGGTCCGGGAGCCGAACCCGCGACGGCCGCGTCGAGGACTCAAGGCCTCCAAACGTGGGACGCGCTATCCCCTACGCCACCACGGCACGCCCCCCCCACCCAATTTTTCAGCACCAAAACACTTTACCACCGTGCCACTCCTGTGCACATGAAAGAAAATCGTCCAATATAAATGCAAATTTTCCAATGGCGCCAGAATAAGTATTTTGGGTAACATAGGCTTGTCAGTGTAGATTATTATACGGCTGCCTGTTACTGATGGCAGCAATATTTATTGTTGGCTTTTTTTATATATTTTAGACTACATTAACCATTAGGTAGTGACTGTAGATGTATGAAAAGAAATCGATTTTCCCATCAAAATAGATAGAAAATGGTGGAAACATTTGAGCACGGGTTGTTTTTTTTTCTTCTTATACCCTATATTGGAGATAAAATATTTGAGACTGGATGTTTATTTAAAACCTTCAACTTCAACAGCAATTGAACTTTCTCAAAATATGTGGCTCACATCATAAGAAGGGCCACAGTATGGAGAACAGGGGGTGTCTGATTTCTTTCCCCAGTGCATCAAATTCTGTAGTTTCTTTGAAACCACCTACTGTACTTTACAAAGAATATTTCAACTCCTTAAATGTTCACTATTATGCAAAATTCACTTTTTGCATGTTTCTGTCCTTCTGTTTGCGTATCTCCTGCTTCTAGAAACAGTCCAAGAGCAAAAAAAATAAATAATACCTAGCTGTTTTTTGGGAATAAGTTGGTGCTGGTGTCTGCAAAACGACCTGTTTCAAAAACCTTCAAGTTGTTGCATCACAATTTTTTACCTAGCAACCTCAAGCCATGTTCAGGCCCTTACCTGGCAACCCAAGTGGAACTCCACCCACTTCATTACAAGACACCCCTAAGTTTGTCCTGCTGGATTTATGCTGTACAATGGCTGCTGGAAAAGAAAAATATTTTGCTATCGGCTGCAAAACAGATCATCTGTCCAGGCAGTTCTCCCAGTTGAGAACAGAGCTGCGTAGCTTCATTTCATTTTTGCTTGCAATGTCCCCGCAATGATGCCAAAGAAAGTTGTAGTTTGCGCAGATCAATTTAGAAAATAGTCTTTTGAAAATTACCAACAGAACATTGGGAGGATTTACCAAAAGACTTGGATTGAAGGAAGCTTCTGCTCCTACTGTTCAACACAAATCTACAGAGGATGGCCATGTAAGTACATAATGATGAGTTGTGTGTTTTGGATTGTTGTTCAGCATGAACCTGATTTGTCATTTAGCATAAGCTAACGCAGAACGATAGCTGCTAGCCTCTGCTTGTCCTGTGTCTGAGTTACCCACAATATCGGCTCATTTACTGTTGGAATAGAAAGTGATACATTGAAAAGATGCAGTTTGTCAAAACATGCTAGATATCACCAACATTGTCTGGATTTTTTTTCCATGTTGAGATTAGTGTTTCTCCTCCAATCTCTCTAATATATATTTTATAAAAGCAGGTTACGTTTGTGGGGGGGGAAAAAAACAACGTTTTTTTGTGCTCACGTTAGCTGCTGGACTTCACGCCGTGGCACATAGCCCCAAAGTAAAGCAGAATCCTCAAGCTTTGAATTAATAACAATATAAACATGAGTCAGATCTGCAGCGTTTAATCCTTCAGTGGTTGTGGCTTGATGGTTGTTCCACTTCTTCTGCTTCCGGGTCCGACTTGGAGTCAAAGATGATTCTTCGTACCATCGTGTGTCTGAGGTGCTAAAGTAAACGGCAGCAGCTTATTTTCATAATCGTGACGTCAGCACTAAAACAGCTCATTCCTTAATGAGCTCAAAAATAATGGCAGAACTGATTGGGTGAAATCTCAATATCTGACCATGATTTTGTGTCTTTAAATAGTGATGCTTTATATCCCACAGACTTATGCTGGCTTGTTCAATTAACTACAAATGCCAATTTGAGTTGTAGACCAACAAAAAGTAGCACAATTGTTAGTGGTCCACTCACTGCAGTCTTCTGGCCAATCATGATCTTTAAAATAAAACGACCTGCTGATTCCGATTGTGTCTGATTTTATTTGGTATTTTGAATGAGTTTGCAGTCTAAGCAGGTTGGAGGTTTGTGGTGAATTATTGAGCATATATTCTTCATAAGAGTTTCAACATTGGTGATTCTTTTTACTTTCCTGTATCTAACATTTTCGTTTTTCAGTTCATCTTTTAGGTGCACTAAGAAATCTTTATGTGCATAGAGAGTGGTTAACCCTTGTCCCCGTCATTATTGGCTAAAAGGCAGGCAAACATGTTGGGAAATACTACACTGAGATTTTCTGATGCAAATTGTTTATCTTAGACCTCTATGGTTGTCTATACCAGGTTTATGCATTAGTACATTTCCTTACTTCCTGGAAGAAAGGCTTCAGGTAAAGCAAAGTGACCCCACAGGGGTGTGAAGCATCCTGCAGAGAGCTGATTAGTTACCTATAATAATGTTCAGCAGAGAGAATTGGTTATCAACTGCAAGTATGGATCCACAGATCAATGTCTCCCCAGTCTCCTGCCGTCTGGAGGGAAGGTTCATCGTACTCGGTCAAATCAGAGCATGAAATATGAAGTAGGAGAGACAGAGTCAGAAGTCTTGTTCTGGCATCAATACATGATTGACATAACTGCCATGTTCCTCGTTAACCACCGATTTCTCAGAAACCAAAAAATTGCAGCATATGTTTCTGCTACAGCAAGAAGGTCCTCGGTTTGAATCCCGGCCCGGGATCTTTTTAGATGTTCTCCTTTTGGATGTGTGGGTTTTCTCCTGGTACTCCAGCTTCATCCTACAGTATAAAAACATGACTGTTTGGTTCATTGGTGTCTCTCAAGTGACCTTAAGTATAAGTGTGTGTGTTTGTATGTAGTTTTGACCTTTGTGTGTCTATATGTTGCAGTGTGACGGACTGGAAACGTATCCAAGGTGGATCCTGCCTCTCATCCAATGACCGTTGGAGATAGACACCTTGATCGCCCTCATGATCCTGCAAGTGTATGTGAGTATAGACAACTGACCGATACTTGTGCACTGAAGGTCCATGTAGGTGGTTCTGTCATCAACAAAGCACCTTTTTGAATCGATACTATTTTTAAATTACTCTTTGCACTTCATAAACTTTGAACAGTATTTTTTAAGAGAAACTTGGGATGTTGTCACACCTGATGGTCAAGTGGACTTGGTTTGATTGGGGACCAAAGTTGCAACATTTGTAACATTTTCAGTTGTTGTGGTTCACTTTCACAAACCAGCCATTTCATAAAACTGCAATGGAAACACTTTTTCACATCACACAAGTCACATGATCGAAAGCTGGATGTTACTACTGGCAGAAACGACACAGAAGACAACAGGAAGTAGCAGGACGATGATGGTTTGTGTCTGGGGGTTTTTTTTCTGACAATGTGCAGCTGGCTCCACCAGATCTCTTACAACATTGCACAGTTCGTAAAACGTTGTGTGGCATTCCAGTGTGTTGAATCCATCACTCTTCTGTAAAATGGCCGATTACAATTTCCCCAAAACGTCTCATACGTAGCTGCTTCCAAGTATAAGGGGCTTGTCACTGCAACACCGTAATAAGATGCCAACATCTCCTTTGACGGCTGACGGATGATGAGCACTAGCATCATGGCTGAATTAAGAATATAATCTCATGTAACTTTACATCCATTGCTGCTGATTTTTAATGCCTCGTCGCTTGAACAGCCTTGTTCACGTTTGATTTTAATTTAATTTCGTACATAATAGAAACACCGCTATTGTGAAATTGTTTTTTTTTTTTTGTCATTAGCAGAATACTTTTGCACATTTGCAATGGAAATGCACTTTTAATCCTGTAATCCACATTAGCCTTCAAAGCAAAAAACGATCATGACTGGAAAGTGTCGTCTGGGATTGACAAGGAAATTGAAAATTTTGACAAGTGACGACTTTTTTTGCAAGGCAAGAAAGGTAACATCTCATTTCTTACTCATCATCATCATCATCATGGCCTCAACAACCTTTATGGGATTTTTTGAAAGCGCAGGCTATTCTGCAGAAGTCTGTCTTGCGATTCTTTCTCCTCATCTGATGTTGATTTGACTGACTTGGCACGCTGCTCCTCTGCTAATGATGATGTTTTACAATTAGCTTTGAAAACTGTGGAAATGTTCTTCCCCCCACTCCCTTCTCTTGGCAACCGCTTCCATTGGCAAAGGCCTCTATGTTTAGAGAGCGCCTGTTCTTGGCCAAATCAACGTTTATGATAGACCATCCCAGATGGGATGTTGCAGATGGCGGCCTGATCCGGCCTCTGGTGGGACTGTTTCAGGACTCCCAAAAAGACAGAAAAAAAATAAGACATTAACCTAAATGTGTGAATTTGATTGTCTTTAGTCGTTTGCACGATCTGTATAGATAATGAATTTGACTTTTCAGGAGAATAAGATGTTTTCTTGCTTTCCAATAAAGGTTTTATACGCACTTTATTTATTTCCACCTAACACATTTGTGATTGCGCCTATAACACCGGCAGACTCGTTCGTGAGTGCTCTGCTATTCAATGCAGCTGTTACGTTTGAAGGCATTGATTGTTTTCTGCGCGGCTGAGGCATCTCGCAATTAATCCACATCCTCCGCGCTCAGAAGGGTTAACGTTGTGCGACGACAAATGGTTCCCCCCCAACGCCATCATCCGCAATTCTGCGCGAATGCCTTGATCGATCGCTTTGTTTATCCGTCATAAAACTATTAGCAATCCATCTTTCTGCCCCCTTTTCCCCACTTCTTCCTCCTGGAGTAATTTTGTATATGGATGATTATACATTCATTAATGCATGGGTAGAGTTATGCGCTTTTGTCAAAGCGCTCCGTATGCGAGGGGGACGCGGTGACACAGATTACCGCACAGATGCCCCATTGAGGAATCTTTTAATTAACAGCACGGTTTACGTCTCAGGGAAAAGACCTGGGATGATAGGAGTGAGGGATGGAGATGGAGGGACGGGATGAGAATGGGAAAGAGAAGAGGAAAGGGGTGTGGGGTGTGGGGGGTGACCCAAATCTTAAGGGACATGATTGAACATGACAGCAATAAAAATAAAAAATGTTGAGACTTTGTGCGAGAGCCGCAACAGGATCTGCAGGGGTTCAAATGCCATCTCTGATCGCTTTTTTAGTTTCACCTCTGTGGTTTGACGCCAAGTTTCAATCTATTGCATAATGTTCCACCGCACCGAACAACAAGGGGAAAAACTGTTGTTTTTCAGCTCTACGCATCGTTAAAGGACAAGCTCTCACATCGGCTCTTTTCTTGTTGTGTGTTTTTTTTTTCTTTCTTTCTAAGCTGGTCTGCCTGAAAATTCTGAATCCATCCTCCTGCTTCCTGAACCTCCACTGGCATTAAATAATGCATTCGGACATGCTGTCAGAGATCACTTGACCCTGAAAATATTGGATTTCACATTAAAATCCCCAGCACTGCCGATGAGCACGGACTTCTGGAGACAGTTTTTGATAATCCATGCTCAGACCTTGCCTGAGGGCACGTGGGGTGGTGAGGCGAGTGGTTGGTTTGTGGTACATATGTCCATCCAATTACTGGACTTTATGTTTTGGCCGCAGAGATGAGAGGTGAGGGCAGCTAGTAACACATGCACAAGTGGTTAGTGTTTAGTAAACTTTTGGTTAGAGCAATGGACTGTTTGTACGTGACGTCACGCTTCTCAGAAAGCAGCCCAGACCACCGCGATGGGCGTCAACTCAGCCTAACTACAGACGACCGGTCACCTGATATGGCTTTTATTATAGGGTGGACAAATGGACAAGGACACAAGCCAAACTTTTCTTTTTATCATAAACCTTTTGACGAGGAAAGAAGATGATGGACAGCAGCCGTCAATCGTAATGACGTGTAACCTTTGTAAGGTTACGATTAATGTTCATATGCTTTAGTAAAATTAGCAAGACGCAATCAAATGTAAGGCGGTATGGCAAAGGCACGCATATAATCATTAGTAGCTCTAGCATGTATGGAAAAAGAGCTGGTTAGCATCTAGACCTTTTTTTTTTTTTTCGCTTTAACAAACGTAGAAGTTACACATTGCAGCTTTAAAGACTGACTGAAACAAAGTAGCTTTTAAATCTTCTTGTTCTGGATTTTGGGAGAACAAATTGCCATTCAGAAGGAAAAAAAATATATAGAGTGAAGCTCACAAAGCAAAGTTTGTGATTAATGAAGAGAAAACTGAACTGGTAAACTTCTGTAACTCGGACCAACTTGGGAAAACCAAACGCAAATAATAATAACAATGATAATAATAAAAGGTGTTATTTTCCTTCCGTTTCACAGTTGGGCTCTACACTGTTTTAGTCTGAGACAGAAAATCCTGATATTGAAAAAGACTGAAAGCAGCACTCTGCCTTTTGTGGAGGCTAATAACCTAGCTTAACCTCTTCTGGTTAGAATCTCCTGTTGTTCTGATGTAAAGTGTTGTTGAAGATGGAGAGCCAGCACTCTGTTCAAACAGAGAACAATATGCAGAAAGATAGTCTGTGTGTGTGGCAGGATTAGGTAACAGAAGTTCATCAGGTTTGCCGTTATGTTTGCTCCCCGAGGCGGATGTGCTGGAATTAGAGTCTGTGAAGAACGCCGTCTCTCCCTCTTCTTCTCAAACTCGCGCTCCGTCCTTTTAACTATTTGAGCGCAGAGACAAAAACCGGTAACAATTTTCCGATATATAACACCAATCCCTCGGTTAAGGCTATAAACTTAGCAGCAGATATAATCTGGAAGCTGCCGCCACTGTGGATGATGATGATGACAATGATGATGCAGCTGCTAACTCCGTCGCGCGCCGAGTTGTTGATGTTTGTCTCTCGCGCAATTGCCCTGCAATCCTTGTTTGTAGCAGCTCCATTTCGCACGCTCCGCTTGCCTGTATTCCTCCCCCCTTCATTGTGTCATGTCATCAGGAAGAAAGACAAGAGGAAACTGACAGGGATGGGAAAAAAAGAGGAAAAGAGGCGAGGCTGAGGGAGAAGAAAGTGCGAGTTTGAAGAGAATCGGCGTGTAGTTTCTCTAAATGAAAGATGCTGAAGCCCCACGAGCTTCTGGCGTCTGACAAGCCGGTAATTAAAACTACGGCGAGGCTCCTGAGCTGGATATACAGTACAGACCAAAGGTTTGGACACACCTGGTCATTCAAATGGTTTTCCTTATTTTCATGACTATGAAAATTGTAGATTAGATTGTAGAAAAACCTGACAGGGCACACCTGTGAAGTGAAAACCATTTCAGGTGACTACCTCTTGAAGCTCATCAAGAGAATGCAGAGTGTGTGCAAAGTAGTAATCACAGCTAAAGGTTGCTACTTTGNCACTTTTTTGTTTAGTACGTATTTCCACATGTGTTAATTCATAGTTTTGATGCCTTCAGTGTGAATCTACAATGTCAATAGTCATGAAAATACTCTAGATTTTTAGATTTTTCTAGATTGTCTGAGCACAATCAACGGCAATAAAAGTTATTGGACCGTATGGAACATGTAGTTTACACAACTGATTCTTCTGAGCCTTTTTTTTCTCTGTTTTTCACCCTCCTCATCTCTTATGCTTTATGATTTTTACGCAGCCAATTGGATAAGGCAATTCCTTCCCAACTCTCCTCCCTAAAAATTAGCTTTGAAAACATCGCACAAGCCCTTTTCTTTTACTCCCCTTTCCCTTTGACTTGTTCCCTTTTCAGGAAAATATCGGCAGACATGAAGGCACTGAGCTTATTCGATCAGTAAAACATAAAGTCTTCACACCAGCGAGGTCTCAACCCCGAAATTGCTTCCTCAAAGTCCTGCCTAGGCATGTATAGATAGAAGAAAAAAAGAAATCTTAGAAGGACTTCTGAAATAGCTTTGCAGCTAAACGTCTTGCAGTCATGTTTCACATTTTTGAATGGCATAATTATGTATTCTCTTTAGCCAGGCAAAGGGTCAAGTACTTAAAGAATTATTCTCTTTTTGAGTGACTTTCAAAGGGATTCAGCATCCTTGTTATCTGTCTCGCACAGCTGGAGCCCTGGCCATTTTGGGAAGAAGAAGAAGAAAAAGAAAACATTTCCAGAAGATGAATTTTGATAGGCTTTAAAGATATAGATGAAAACACACGCACACGTGCACACGTTCATCACACACGCTTTGAGGTGTGAAGAAAACCGGGCACAAAACCAAAACCCTATGAGGGATGAAGGGACTTGTTTTCCCATCCGAGAGATTTAAAACTACAAGTATTCTGATTAGCGTGAAGGGAGAAAACCGGCACTGTGGGCTCGGCTGTTATTTGTCCACCTGAAATATGAGACGTCAGCGGTATTTATCGTCAAAACTGTGATTTCTGCGCGATGACAGACCTATTTCCCAAAGGAGGCTAGTCGTGCTCACATGTGAGAACGGCGCAGGTGATGAAATCCAGAAGTGTTGCCGTGCAACGGCGGCACCGACCCTCCTTAGCTCTGAGTACAAAAGTGTAAAGTAGCGTTGGTATCATTCTGATCACTAATAAATGGTCAAATAGAATGCATGTAAATGAATGTACTTCCCTAACAGATCAGGTAGGCCGGCGGTTCCTTCCAAAGACATTCACATACCTCAAACTTTATCAGATTTTGTCTTAACTTGTTGTGTGCGAGGAGTTAGCCTTTCAACGAAGTTACTGAGACCTAAATTAGCATCTCAGTGCTATTTTAGTGAGTGCAGACATCGCCATTGCTAATGTTAGCATCTATAGTCCACATTTCTGAAGAAGTGTTTTTTTAAAGAAGCTACATGAATGATCAAGGGTTCCTGAAACACTTTGAAAGCTGAGTAGGTGTAATAGCACTTTACATCGATCTGACGGTTGAATAACCTCAATAACATATTGAGGGACAGGAAGGGAGCACTGTGGAGGAATCGTCATGCTAGGGTAGCACGATGCTGTCGTGTGCAGCTGCATCTTGAAGCGGTGCTGATGTAATGTACATGTTGTTGCTGTTATTACCCAATTGCTCCAATTAGCCCAGATTTTGAAGACACAAACATGTGCTGTAAAACGTTGATTATAGCTCGATCTGTTACTTTGTAATTGGTAATAACAAAAAAAAAAAGTATTTAATTCTTGAAAAAGAGACTTGTGATGCAGGTAGAGTCCCGATCCTCTTGCAGCATACGGCTGACACAGTTTCTGTCTGAAATTCAGTGTGTTACAGAGACACATGGGCTAATCCGGGAGGATCTACTTACCGTCACATCACACTCTGTGTCTAACAGTAGGTCACAGAAGCTCTTGCTCTGTCTTCTGCTTGTGTGCCACATATTCCTGAAAAACATGACATGAGGCTCCTTGTGTCCGTCTGCTGTTCAGGACTTTTTATCTCACACAAAGAGGTGAAAATTATCTTTGAAAAAGAAAACAAAAATGGATGAAAAACACAGGATGGGCATGCGGAGACATCACGGTTCACACAAACAAAAACACAGACTCACAACAGGGCGTAACCCTCCCACTGACCCAGCATGTTGGATAACTTGTGTTGCATAACCGAGGTCAGATATAAAAAGAGGTACATCATCCCCTTATGCACACACACACTCACACACACACAGACCCATTTCATGGTCTAACTGGGTCACAGAGTCCACTAGAAATAATAACTCAGAAGTCTTTTCAGATTACATTTCTCAGATCAATAGCCCTCACTGTCTCCATGAAAGAGCCTTTTAAACTCTGCCTTGCCACTAAATAGCTGATTGTGGTTCAGTCTGACCGATAAGGACAAACTTAATGACATCAAGACTAAGGGCTTTAAAAATTCTGTTATACACAGACAAATGTGCATCCATCCCAAATCAAAAATTAAATCAAAGAAGTAACAGATGGCGGAAGGAATCCCCCCACTAACACCGTCGGGCCGCGAATCACAAAGTGCTGACTGGACAAAAACAGTCAATATAGCAGAGTAAAAAAGTTGGATATGTTGGTCTAAACATGTTATAATTTTCCTATTAAATCCACAGTATGCAACTTACAAAAATGTTTGTTTGTTTTTTGCATATTTGTTAACTGTCATGTTCTGATGGCCTCATATGAAACAGACAATCTGCTCCACCTCCTCCCTCAGCTACTATATCTGGAGAAATGCACCACTCCTGGTCAACAACAACCAATCAGAGCCAGGAGGAGGGTCTTAACGCTGTCAATCAATGTCATGTGCGCAATGCTAAATGTGCTAATGACAGCAAAACTTACTGTTCCAGGAAAACTGCTTATCGTCATCGATGGACAACGAAATAAAGCTCTTATGTAACTGAAATCACCATACACTCACTGTGTATCGCTCAGGAAAATGAACCAATTTAAATAAAGAACTCCCTCCATGGGTGATTCCACGATAGAGAGCGTTTATTTTATAGAGTTAACATTGGTTCTGTAAGTGATCCACAGCACTTTTGAATTTTAACCATCAGAATACCGGAGCTAAAAGGTTTACGTCAGTCTGCTTTTCTCCATTGATGCGCTTCCCGACCGCTCCGCTCATTATGGGGTTAAAAAAAAGACAAAAAAAGACGACGCATATGTTGTGCAAAATTCTTGAAACAGGAGAACAGTGCCATAGAACGGAGCAACAAACTATTAATCTATAAATCAATAGACAGGTCTATATAAAGATATAATCCATATTTGTATGGCATTAAAAGGATCTGAAACTTTTGTTTTTCCACTGAAAGCTCTGGTGTGCACAGTAAATGCCACATGGGTGAAATTTTATGGATGATACTCTGATGTCCCATTCTCCTGAAGGCAGCACAGAGCAGCAGGACCAGAAACTGTCAGAAACATTGGAGAGAAGAAGAGTTATGATTGATATAGTTAGAGTTCTATCCATGTTTTAATGTTGCAGAGCTCAGTCTTTATACAAATAGTTCAAAGTATAGCATTGTTGTAAATCTTTTATCTGGTCACTTTGTGCAAGATTTAACAACTAGAAATGGCACAAAACAAGAATATTTTTTCCACTCTTATTATCTGCTGTTAGGTCTACCGATTTTAACTTGAATGTCCATTCATTGCATTTTTCACAGACTCCTGTAAAAATAATTTCTATTCACATGGCTATTTTGATACATACAGAAACAACCATAAAAATCAAAACATCAACAACAGTGATAGTGATATTAATAATAAAATAATATTCAGTGCAAAGTAGCCAACAAATTCTTTGGTGGGGGTGGTGAGGGACCTGGATATGGACGGGGGGCCGTTGGCCCAAAAAAAGGTTGAGAAATAATGTTTTAGATCAAAGCCTGTTCATGTGTTGGTGTTCAACTCAAATCCCACTGAGACTCCTTGGATTTCACAGAGATGCTCTCCGTCTTTTTTGAGTTCTGACTAAGCTATTTTGTAGAGAAGAGTGTGCAAAAAGTGTGTTTTTACCACTTTTGCACATCTAATCTTCAAAAGACCTGCAGCTGTAAATGAGAAGGCACTTTTCATATTTTCTTGTAAAAGAAAAAAAATCTGAAAACCACATCACTTTGTGTGAACAGGCTCATGGGGTACGCAATCTTCTGCCAAGTGCTGGACATTGACTTTTTGACAAACAGATCAAACTCATTTGGAAAACGTCTTTGCCAAACACGCTTTCGAGTTCTGTGCGTACTGTAAACCTTGAGTCTTCCCACGTCTCTGTTTTTCAAGTTGGGGAAAACTGCTCCTAGTCATCGTCTCCCGCCGTCTGATGCCGAAGCACAGACGAAGAGACGCACACACAAACAGCGACGCTTTTGATTCCAGTCCCCGTGGTGAGCCTCTATCATCTCGAGCAATAACGAGCTGTCATTGGGCCCTCCGTGATCTATCTGTCTGGATGTGTCAGCGAGCAGGCGGGCTGACTGAACGTCAGGCTGAAGCAGTTCTCCACTTCCAAAGCCCTGCCAGTCAGTGCTGGGGGGCACCTGAGCAAGGCCCCGTGTCGGCGAGGGATCGCTTCTGAAGGCTGACGCCGGATCAGAGGCTGGGTTGGGGGGAAACAATAACAATCACGTTGCCGTTTGACCGCACCCCCTACAGGAGGAAGAACGTAGGAAGTCAGGGGGAGATGTTAACGCAAGTTGATAAGGTACTGACAGCTAAATGCCAAATAGGCAGTGTCAGAAGTGATTTGGCATCAGACCACTTTCTTGTTAAAGATAAGGTTGAGGAATTTGTTAAAGTAGCAGTCCATAAAAATGCTTATTTGCCTGGTGGAATAAGTTTATTCAGGGGGGCACCTTGGATGTTCAGGACCTGAATGTCTCCACGACGCAAGATAAACAGGCGACGTAAGATAGCACCCAGACGCAGCCGCCACAACACTTCCACCTAATGCATTCCTCTCGCATTGTACGAGATGCATTATCAAGCCTTCCTTATTGTGTCGGTGATAAATGCAGTTCGCATTAACTCTGCCAAATGTGTTTCTCTTATTTCCACAATAAAGGTTGCCTCACTTTGCCTCTGACCTTCAGCGGGCTGCAAAGCCAGCACAAAATATGCATTTAGAAGAAGCCCGGGGAGAGCGGACAGGATGCGGCTGCGGGAGATTGCTTTTCCTTTGCACGGCGTCGCACCGGGAAACATGCATCACTGTCCGCCTCCCAACAAACAACCGGTTATATGCAGAAATATTAAGTAGGATCAGCAAATAAATATATGGAGTGGAGCTAGCGTGGTGACAGATGCTGGGCTACTTGCATGGAGCTCCTCCGTCATGTCATTAGTCGACTGGCTAGGTGAAAGAACTCTAGGGGAGATGGGAGGCTTTGTGGAATGAAGCAACTTTTGGCCAAGTAGAAGCATCTAAAGCCTCTGCAGCCAGGTGTTTGTTCATGTGTGAGCGTACAGTAGTGACAGCATGTGTATTTTTCATGGTGCTTGCACTGCTGGTGTAACTTCAGCCTTATGTTGCGTGCAGACAGGTACAGCGATGAGAGGGGAAAGAAGTACTGTCAACAATTATTTCAGTAAATGTAATTGTAACGGTGTTGACATGAAACCTTCACCAGGTGTTGGTTAGAGTCCAAGTAAGCTACACCTAAAAAGTATTGAACATGAGGAAAAGGAATTGCAAAAGTGCATAAAGAGCAAAACAAAAAAAGCATTTGTCTGTATTTAAAAAGCAATCCTACCTCAAATAACCTTTATGAAGATTTCTCTTACCAAAGTATTAACCTCAAGAACCAAAGAACCCTCTCAAGATCTTCCAAATGTAATTTTAGCTAATCACGCGAACGTCACTCATGCATCTCTAAGCTTAATACTCCAGTATCTGTTACCACTAGGACGTATCACATGGAAGAAGTCAGAAAATTATACTTTTTACCATCAACTGGCCACAACGAGGTGCTCCTCTCAAGATTTCTGACAGAGGTGTCAACAGTAAGAGTTGTCCGAGAGCCAAAAGCCAACTTTTTTGTAATGCACGCAACCCAGCATGGCCTCTATTCACACTCACTGCATGTTGAAGCTTGTTTAACGTTTGCCACAGAAGATTTGGACAAGTCAGTGAAACACCAGGAGAAGACAGATTTATCAGATGAGACCAGACAAATCAAAATAGTTCGGAGGACTAATTGCACCGGATGTCACCCCAAAAATACAACGAGAATTATGGAGGTGAAAACATTGTGCCATTAGCCTGGACATTGGCTTCCTACCCAATACCGCTCGATTCTAATCTCACTTCACTGCTCCAACTGGGCTTTCTCCCATTGAAGTGGATTTCTCCAGCAGAATTTCAACCGGGCCAATGAGTTGAACAGAAGCAGAAGTTGTGAACATTGACGTTGATTTGCTGTGCTGTCTTAGAATTGTAGTCTGTTTGTAGTTTGCCAATGGCAGCGTAGGAAGTGAACAAAGCCGTTCAGTCTATCCAAATATTGAATTAACATCAGCAGCTGCCTCATTTGGATCGGCACTTTCCTCTATGCAGTGGAGGACCGTTGTTTACAGCGCAGGCAATTTATGGTAAGCTTCATAGCATCACACTCAAGTCACTTTATTACATTAATCACGAACAAACGTTAGCAATTGGGTCGAATTTAGGATTTCAATAGAGTTCACAACTCCAGGAAACCATTGTTTCTCAAAAGTCAAGGGTCCAGACCCTCTGTATGAAGCGTAGAACAAGATGCTGGTTTTTGCCAGGCTAATCGTGCCCTCATGAGGGGATGTTTTCAGCAAATGGAGACTTTATTAAAGTGAAGGAATGGTGAATGGAAACAATTACCGAGACATGCTTGAAAGGAATCCGAAGATGAAACAAGGGTGGCTTGATCAGTGATGCAATGTTACCAAAATAGACTGCAGAGGAAAGTCTCAGTTGGTCGTCAATCATTTGACTTGAGTCCATTTTTTTTGATAGAGCAGAAAATTGGAGACCATAGAAGAGGTATTCAAAATCTTGAAGATTTGTATGAAAGAATGGGTAAAATCTCACTTGAGCTTCTCTTCTCGTTACCGTCAAAGGTTTTTCTATTGAATACCAGACGCATGTTAGCAAATGTGCTGAGACTTTCCCTCTGCGTCTTTCCACTTACTCATAATTTTTTATTTATTTTTTTATTTTGTTGGCTCTAGTGGTTTTTATTTGAAAGTAGTTCGACAGGAAACAGGGTAATGAGAGAGGGAGAAGACATGCGGCAAATATCGTGAGGCCGGGAATCGAACCTGCGACCAGCGCCACGAGGACTAAGGCCTCAATACGTGGGTCGTGCTTTGCCCCTGCGCCACCACAGCACCCAAACTTACTCATCATTTAATTTATGGCCTGATGCATGTTGCTTGTAATTGTGCAGTTTATTGTTTGCAGGTGCTGTCGCCTTTGCGTCCATGTCTCTCTTAGAAACAAGATTGTAATCATTGCAGCTCACATTACACACGGCGTCTTCCTTTACTTTGACCAGTGACTGCTTTTAATATGAGCCACATAGACTGTTGACCTGCATGGGGTTAGATGAGGGGACAGAAGCACTATGTAAAACAATAATTCATTTATCCGTCAGTTCTGCCCTAAATAAGCCGCATTGCTTTTATGCATGTGTAGTTACTGGGAAGTTGGCACCCCTGTGTTTTGAGTAGGTTCCCCCCTGCTGAGAATAAGAAGTCAGGTCTCTGCTGTCAACACCTATTTGGGCTGAGTTGTGAGTTGTTCTGTCACTCACCTTATTTTGTTTCATCTGGAGTGTTTGAGTTCGAGGCTTTCATGTCGTGATTTTATTATGTTTCTTTATACTCGCTTTTATCTTGTTTCTGCAACTTAAATGTGATTTATATTGTGCAGCACTTTGCGACTTTTTATCTGCGAAAAGGTACTTTATAAATAAATTTTGCTTTGCTTGTTTACTGCTTATCCCAACTGGTACATCTGAAGAAATTAGGTTTTTGTAAACTGCGCTACTGCAGGGATTTGGGGGCACAAACCAGGGCGTCATTTATGCAAGAACTGCCCCTGTTTTTATTCATGTTTAATGGAAATTACTGAGGAAAACTGTGACGTTTTCAGTACTTGCGCTAAAACCAGATGTATATATACAGATGAGACATAAAAAATTATTTCTATTTGCTAAATTTCAGAATAATTTGAGAGTGAATTGCTTTATATATATATATATATATATATATACATATATATATATATATATATATATATTATAAAGCTTTAATTTCCTGGCCAATGCTTCTCAATATTCCCACATGTTCTTCTTTCAGTACTGGACACATTATAGCAACGTGAAGCGCACCAGTCCCTCCTGGAGCAAAACGGTCCCAAAACACAATCCTGTCGTGTACGTTACAGATAGGAAAGTGGTTTTAATATTGCTAGCTGAACCATGTTTTGCGCTGAATTTAATGATAGTTGTTATGGTCAAACCAGTTTTGTTTCATCAGATCACTAGCAATGTTTTAAAAGATTAAAGTTTTTGTCCTTCAGTTCATTTTCAAATTGTAATCTTATGAGGTCCTTTGCTTTTGTTCAAAGGTTGATGTGCAGCTTTTGGCACAGGAGCTTCCTGTTCTCTTTCTGTTCTCTTTCTGTATGATGGTTGGACATTTATGTGGCAAAAATTATTGTGCATAATTAACAACTGAATATGTCTCCTTCACACTTCTGGAAGTTGTACCTCTGGATGAAGTCAGTCTGGATGACTGACATCTGGAATATAAATGTATGTCTTTCTAAACATAGATAAAAACATATCTTGCGCTTTATTTCCCAAAATACAACAAAACAGCTGAAACACTGAATTTCAGGCCAAAACTCCCACCTGTCTGGAGTTGCTTTTGATCTATAATTACTGAAACACTGACCAACATATTTGTTGTGTATTGATGATTTAATGACAACACTTGACAAAAGTGAACCTGGTTTTCACAATTGTTGATTGTGTGATGTGTTTATGATGATTTTATGTTTGAACTGCCTCGTTGCTGAAATGTACTTTCCAAATGAACTTGATTATTTTGCCATTTCATCAAATGGCGAAATAGGACAAATAGCTTTGTCCCATTTGTCCTATTTATCATATAGGACAAAGTTTTATAGGAATAGAAAAACTTTATCCTAATTGTTGTTAGACAATTTGAAAAAGAAAGTAGATGTCTTTTTATTCTGCGGATGTGAATATCTAATTTCAGTTGCATCTCTCCCTGCTGTTTACCCCCGTTTCAACCCTGGAACCCACTGAGACGCGCCTTCTTTAACATTTGTAGCTGCCGTTATTATTTAATGGCATGCATTTACACATGGGCATGCATACACACTTTGTGCCATGCTATATTTTTTTATTTTTTTCACATGTCTCTTAGAGGCTAGGCACACAGGGTATGTGATTTGAGATTGATTTAATCATTGAAGCAGAGTGTGCGCATTCTCTCTGCTCGCCTGGTTCTCCGGTCAAGGCCACGGCGCTCCCGCTCTGGTGAAAACACTCACCGCCGCCGCGCGGCTTTAGGGACGCCACATCCGACCTCCACCTAGCCGAACATAAACGAGTAAAAAGGAACTACAACACCGAACAATACCCTTTATTAACCCCCCCAAGGAGCACACAGACTCTTACAATCAGCCCCGGCATTGTCCACGCTGCCAGGCGTGTTGAGACGCGCCTCCCTGCCTGCTTTAATGGCGTGGGTCATCAAGCACTACTCAAGATGGAAAAAGAAGTAGAAGAAGAAGAAGCAGGGGAAAAAAAGAAGAGAGAAACACATATTGATCTGAAAATGCCTTGTTCTGTTATTTTCAAGCGCTTTCTTTTCTGTGAACCAGCGAGTGCTTCAGGTCATGGTTGGGGAGTTTAGAAAATGTTCTGCGATCGGTGTGTGTGTGTGTGTGTGTACTCATGCATGTATCAAATCCTGTCAGCTGCAGAATACATATGAGGAGGCAGGAGAGTCATATATCTGACAAAGTGCAGCCAATAAAGTATAATTCATGAGTGTTACAGTGCCCCTGGATAGTAGTCATTACTCTTGTGATGCTGAGCGCGTTGTATATCAGGCCTCGGAACAACAACCCTCATCACTATATTGATTGGCTGACACCTCCGAAGACATGTTTTGTTTTGTTTTTGTTTTGTTTTTTTCTAGAAAGAGCAAGTGTGCAGTATAGAAAGAAATGAGAGAGTGTTTGATGTTGAAAGAGGGATCAGCGTCTCCAGGCTGCTGTCGTGGTGGTGTGGTACATGCTCGCTTCTACACATCCATTTATGAGACCATGAATCAATTACGTCGCTGTTGCGTGAACACTATTGCTTTTATCTTAGGGTAACAGGAAAAGTAGCCTGACCATCGCCTTCCTGAGCTAGTCCGTTTTGATCCAAATCTCCCACACATCTCCGTCTGGGATTTCTCCCATTCACTCGGTTTCTCTCTGGTTTCAACCGAGCCAGTCAGAGAACAGAAGGAGAAGTTGTGAACGATGATGTCAATTTTCTGCGCTGTTTTAGGATTGCAGTCTGCCTAATTGTAGTTTTAGCAATGGCAGCAGAGGAAGTGAATTAAGCTGTTGGCCAAATATTGAATTAACAACAACAGCTGCCTTGGCACTTGTCTCTTAAGTGAAGGACAGTTGTTTACAGTGCAGGCATTTTCTGGTAAGCTTCATATCATCGAACTGGAGCATTAAATATGTCGACAAATGTTAGCGATGGGGTAAAATTTTAAACTACACCGCTAGGAAGCATTGGTTTCTCACAGCTGAGGGTCCAGAAAACTCTCTGAATGAAGTGAAGCATAGAACAAGGAGCTGGTTTTCACCAGGCTACAGGAAAAGCAAAGCAGGGTTAAAGTCAGGGCAACGCCAGAAGGTAATGTTAGTGTATTTATTCACTCCAAAACCAGATGTGATGTGTGGTTTTTATGAGTGCTCTGTCGAAACACCCAGTTGTGCAGAAATTACAAACATTTAACATTTAGCTGTTCCTTTCATGTTGAAGAACAGTACCGAAAATTACCTTCACCTGTAGAATTTGGCTTTGTGTTCTCCAGCTGTACATGCTGACCTTTCACCGTCTGAATGTTTAGCAGAAAACTCAATGAAGTTGGAGTTTCACGTCAACTGAAAGCTCTGAAAACTTACAGATCGGAATAAATTCAGCACCCAGCATCAAATACCGTAATTTCCGGACTATAGAGCGCACCTGATTATAAGCCGCACCCAGTACATTTTTAAAGGAAAAACCATTTTGTACATACATAAGCCGCACCTGTCTATAAGCCGCATGTGCCTACATACAGACGGTACACAGAAAGAGTTTTCAAAGTTTTAATAATATACCTTAGCTTTTCTTTCCTAACAGAGCCTGTGACGCGGCAGTAACACAGCAGGGCTGGTTAAAAAAACATATCGGTAAAAGTCACTGAGCGCTGTCTTCATCTTCCTCCTGTGCACTGAGACGTGTTAAGTTACATTAAACTTGCATCTTCCTCGACACATATATTCCACCTGTCTCACTCTTACCTTTTCTGCTCGAGTGCCCCTGGCGGCCATTAGGAAAA